>VNJZ01011647.1:0-10076 GCA_008042795.1 Drosophila asahinai
GTTTATCAGCATTGACTCGCCGGGTTCACCACACTCGCTGCCATCCACAAATCCCAGCCAGCACTTCAATTTATCCTCATGGAGGACCAGCAGATCCGTTTTGTGCGAAGCCTGGCCAGAGGCAGGCAAGCAGAGCTCCTGCCATTCCTTAAACACCTTGCAGATCAGGTCGTGATCGCGAAGTAGGTGTCCAAGGAACTGAATACCCAGTTGCGACCACGGCACCCTTGTGATCTTTTCCAACTTCAGCTTGAGGTCATACACAACAGTCTCATCGCCAAGCTTGATTATTGGCAGATGGCCAGCAACATTTTCCAAAATTACTTTCAAAAACATATACATTTTTCTTGAATATAAAAATAAAATATAACAATTTATAATACACTACGTATATATACTATATAACAATTTATAAGAAATAGATGTTTACACGAGAAAGGTACAAGTCGAACTGAGCTAGGTTACAACCGGCTTGGCTCCCATTACTTGACATTTCTCGAATTAGCCTACTTCGATGAACATTTTCAGTTAGACACATTTCAAGGCCAAGTTGATCGTAAATTTACTTAAAATAAACAGGGAAAAGAAAGCGTTTCCAGACTTATAAAATATATACCTATTTACTGTTTTAATCTTTTTTTAATAAATTTGAAAAACAAAACAACCTCACTTATGGACATTGCTCATCCAGAGAATAAATTCCCATAAGTAAGCAATCGGTTTTTGGTGGATTTATCCAGATTCGTGCTCTTAATAACTGAAATAAAAATAAATCCAACTTGGCAGCCCATTTTGAATTAAAATTTAGAGTGATCTAAAGAAAAAATCAACTTACAAGCTTACAAGTAATGAATAATTCGTTAATCGCAATATATAAAGAAATATTCTCTCGGAAAACCAGGAAGTGTGTTCCCATAGTACTAATTCCCAGATTAGCTATTCAAGATACCGAATGCTGTCCCCATAACAGGCAGGGCCAGAAATGGGTTAAACGGAAATTTAATTTAATTTCACTTTGCCCCACTCACAGCTCTTCGAAATGGAATGGAACGGAGCGGTCTGCCGTCTGCGGCTCTCGAATGGCCAACTATTTTTCGATTCGCCACAAAAGTCGTTCTCGCAACGACGGCGGCGGCTGCTTTTCGGCTACATTTCTAGTTCATTTCCGGCTAAAAATGAGCTGCTGCTCGTTGGGTATCCGCCAAGAGGATTCGGGGACTCACATGTGGCTCGCATTACCGTGGCTCGCCGCCACTCGATGGCAGGTTACATGACCCCGAGCACTCCCATTTCGGCACGCCTTTGTGCATAATTTTCCAATTACCATCAATAAATTGGCCGCAGCTGGCCTAAAACTTAATTGAGAAATTATTGCGCCGCAGCAAACTCGTTTAGTTAGCACTTTAATTACCGTTTAGCATTTGCAATTTGGCCAATTTTTTGCAATTTTAGCTGCAGCTGCTGCTGCTCCTAGTCTCACATCGAATCGAACTGCAAATCTCAATGCTGCAATTCGTGCTCGGCAAGCAAACATTGCATAAATTGCATGGCAATGGCCACTAAAATGCCACACGGAATGGCAGCACGACTTTTTCCCATCGATTTCGCCGCAGTCTCTCCCGGATCCTCCTGCATGGATCTCCCTGATTTCCCATGGTTTTCCCAGCCTGGCCATAAGCCAGAGCCAAGAGTATGGCAATTTGTAGAGCGCAAAGTTCCCCATTCCTTGCACAGTTGATTTTTGTGGAAATTGCGACAAAGTCTGCGGAACGAGTGCGAATGTCGCAGATAAAGACACAATATTCAGATGTATTTTTGCGGGAAAAGTTTGAATTGAGCTCTAATCGAAAAAGAAAGCCAGACAATTTGTAAAATAAAGATGATAGCTGAAAAAGCTGGTAAGACAGTCCCTTTAAAACATATTCCATAAGGAAATGTGAACCAAAAATCGGATCTAGAAATTTAATTTTAACCTTAAATCCATAGCCTTTCTCAAAAGCACTTTTAAGGATTTCTTTCCGGCCAAAAAGGCTACCACCCCTGGGCTATATTTAGCATACTAGAGTCAGCCAGCTACTGGGCTCTGACTTTTTTGACTTTTCCATGCATTTCTATGAGCTCTGCTGCCTGACATGAATATATACATGTATATGCTCCTTGATGCCCCGTAATCAATGGGGAAATCACAATTCCAACCCCCAAAACTCTCCTCCTTTCTCCTACAGCTCAATGCGTTGGCGTTTTTCTCTTTGGATCGTGCCTGCAATGAATTCGCAATGAGTTGCACATTCGCACAGGCGGCGACGGTGCCACCTGTTGCTCGTTTCCCACTAATTGCCCCCGAAAACTAGGCAACACAAATTGTTTTGCACAAAGCGAAAAGTCAATAGGAAAATGGAAAGAAAAAAGAGGATAGAGGATAGAGGAGAGCCCGCACAACTTGAAACTTAAATACAAGAAGCGTGAAAGCAATTTGAGGAGCAAATTTGTAGCCCCCCTGTCGCGCTGTCGTCGAAGTTGGACTTTTCCTGGGAAAAGTTTCTCGCTCGCCTTTTGTTCTGTCTTCCGTTTTCCATTTCTTTTTTGTTGTTTTTTAATGTTTTTTTTTGCAGTTTCTGTTTGAAGCATAACAATCGCATTTGCCAACTTCATTTATTGTTTTGTTAAGCTGCTAACTTTAGTTTATTGCCATCCAGCAGCATCAACTGGGAAAGTTGCCCTCCTGCCAGCCCTCCGCACATAATTTGTCATATTTTTTAATGACTTTCCAAGTGAGCTTCCTGTGCGAAGCTGTAATCGCAAATGAAACAAAGTCAACACAGCGAGAGCAGCAGCAAACAGCAAAAGCCGGCAACATGAATTGTCATTTTGTGTCGGCTAATCTGCTGTCGGCTTCTCTGTGTTAGTTTGTGTCCCTTTTCGGTCGCACGTGTCGTATAAGTAATTTGCGGTTACCTGATCCAGTTTATTCTAGCTGGATGTTTGCCGCCCCGCCCCTTGCTCCCCTTTTTGTAATTTATTTCATGGCGACTTGCCATTTATTATGCAAACGGCCGCTGGAGTGTGGCCAACAGTTCTGGGCCATAAACGCAGACAAACACCAAATCTGGCACACAAATCATTTTCATTATGTATTCCCAGGCCCAAACCCAGGCCGCCACTGCATAGCCCTCAATTTTAGTGGAAAATTTCACCGCAATAGCGTAAAAATAATTGAAATAATATCGAATTGCATGGAAATCAACATTTTTCACTTTCAACGAACACAATTTTATGTTTATTGATTTCGAGCGCTAGCCAAATGCAAATGATCACAAATTAAACGGTGGAAATCGACATCGAAAAGCGGCAAATAAATATATTCATAATATAAATGCGCATTCTTGCAGCAAATGGCATGGAAATTGTGTAATTAAATTAAATGCCGTATGGGAATTAGCGCAGCTTGCATGCGAAAATAGCCAAGGGTTACATTATTGCTAAAATATTTATGACTAAGCACTTCAAATTATAAATGCCATGGCTTGACTCTAAATAACATGCTTTCATTCAAATTTAATAAGGTCAATTTGTCGAGCTAAATCGCTATTATTTTCGGCAACAAATGTAATCAATATGAAGTAGTTTAATAAAACATAAAGGAGTCGTCCTTTTGATTACTAATTTATAAGGATTAAGCGATGCATATTTAATGTTTATTGGCCCGCAATCTATGAAATATATTAATTTTTAATGGGATATCTGGTCATGTTTATTGTTAAGCATTTACTTAGCTAATAAATTAATACAGAGTTATTTATTTTAAGTTTAAGAACTAAAATTAAACTAGACCCTTATTATTTCCAGCCACATTTTAAATTGAAATCAGATTTACGAAATGCTCAACAAGTTATGAATGCAAAGATGTTATCCTTTTCGCCATCTCCTCCTGCATTCTAAATCAGATCCCGGGCCACAGACCCATGGCCCTCCGCATTAATGCAGCTGCGTGTAAACACAGACAGACAGCCGGGACTCGCTGGCCTCCTTGGCTAAACATTTATTTGTTTATTTACCGCTCGCAGCTCGGCCCGGAGATGGCAACTCCAGGCACGTCAGCAATGTCAACGGCAGCCACCGCGGAGACAACGGTGAAGGACGACGTCGACGTCGGCGCAAGCGATGTCAGACCGCAAAGCATGTCCTGCTGGCGCCGCAAGGTATGCCGCAGTGTGGCACACAGAAAAACGAGGAAGCCAAGGCGGAAATTTCGTTATATCCCCAGCTAATGCTTTTCAATATCAGCTGGAAACGTGCCTTAAACCGAATATGAAATATTAGTGTTTGAAAATTCGATCCAACAACCGATTACCACTTTCTCCTAAAAGATAATTCCACAATACACCAGGAACTTAGATTTAGAGATTAGACTCCCTCTAGACTTTAATCCCCTTAGTTTCCTTAGATTTACTAAAATGTTAGTTTTAAGCTCCATGGAGTCTGGTGAGCTTCACAGCGAACTTTAAATTTTTACTCGGTTCCTTCTTTGTAATCAACGCTCCACATATTTTCTTCCCCTACTCCCGTTCGCCGCAATTCAATTAAAATTTGCTGGAAAACTCATTAGGAGAGTCAAGCGACCATAAAGTTGTCAACTATTCCCGCAACCACAGGAGGGGCGCACACGACGTATACGTAATAATATTCTGAAATTGCACTCAATTGGTTCGTTATGAGGCCTGAGGTGTCAGACGGAGCCCATTCTCCGCTCCTGTTCGCCCGCCATTCTATTCATCAGCCTCCGCCGCCCATCACTTCCGCTTCTTGCTTCACTCCATACGCTGCCTCTATGGATGGATATTGTCGCTTGGCAATTTGAAAAACCTGCCGCTAACAAGAAAATCGAACACCTTCTGGCAATTGTAGGCTTTGTGTGTGTATGTGCGTGTGTGTGTGGTTATGCATGTGGGCGGGCTTGGGCACGTGTGTGCGTATGCGTGTGAGGCCATCAACCCTTGACAACTTTGCCTTCCCAGACAATTTTGTAAAGTTCGCTCTTCTATGCTTCCTTTCTTCCATTCCAGCGCCCATAAAATACATACACTCAGAGAAATTGATGAGACTGAAAGACCAAATATTAACATAAATATTAAAAAAAAAATTCTAAGCTACAAGTAAATTCCTAACAAGGTTGTGTTAGATTTTAATACACCATTTTACTAAAGGCTTAAAAGAATTAATTATTTCTTAAGAAAATACCATGATTAGATTGAATTAAATTTTTAGTTTGTATCCCAGAAACATCAAGTGACTTTTGCAGGAATTTTTTCTCCGAGTGTACAATCTAAACAGTTTTGCCATTCGAATTTATCGAAAGAGTTTCCCAAACACGAAGGCGAAGGCGAAGGCGAACTAGCGTGCTGAAGCACACACGCAGGCATCGTGTAACAACAGCGCTTTGATAACTATATTAGTATGCGTTAGTACGTCATGAGTTTGAGGGTTCCGCTTATCGACAGGCTCACACTTGGAGCTGCCTTCCATGCGCCTTTTATTTATACTTATTTTTTATTTTCCCCGATAATTACTAAACGTTTTTATTGTGGCGACAACTTGATAAAAAGGCTCGCAAGCCCGCCCCTGAATTTATGCTAATGGGTTTCCCTTGGCTTTAGTAAACCTTTTTTCCCTTTTAGGGAACGTAATTTATTTTTTTCCTTTCTGCGGCAAGGCCTTCGAATATGCACGATAATAATTTTATAGTGTTAAATGGGCCACAACAGCAGCCGGAGAAACCCTTTTGCAGTCGTTACAGAACATTAACTTTTGTGCCAACGGACGCAATTTAGTCCCGACAAAACGCTAAGCATATTTTCTTATCACACAGTTCCCACACCGGCCTACTCCCTCACACACACTCGGGGGTGAAGCATATTTCATAGGGCCCGGCTCACATAAATCATCAGAAATGCTAATTAAGCGTCCAGGTCTCCCGAGAAAGGACCTCGCCGGGAGCCCCAATCAGATTGAGATTTCTTTCCGCGCTTTTCTCATACGCAACCGAGGAAATTATTCCGTGCCCATTCCGCCGGGATATAGAAGTAGGAGCTCCAATTTCATCCCTGGGATGTCGTTGCCGTATGGAAAATGATTTTCACTTTATTGGCCAATTGTTTTGTCGGTCGCCGTCCTCTTTGACTTGTCGATGTAATTTAATTTGACAGCTCAAAATTCGCAATTTGCATGGGAATTGCCTGCAGCCAATTGGCAGCAACGGCACAAAGTTGAAAGTAAATCCGCGAAATCGTTTTTACATACAAATAATGAAAATGACATCAGCAGAGCTTCGGGTTTCAAAGGGAGTGAGGGCGGAAAAATGGAAAGTTGAGTGCAAAAATTACGCGACCCGTGCGTGACTGAAAAATATTGAAAATAGAGTCGAAAGAGTGTTGGCAGTAAGTTTGGCACTGTGGGAAGTTTGGTTTAAAATGTAGTTTGAAGGAAATATTTGAAATAAAAAAAATAATTAAAATATATTAATATATAGTCTGTTCACCCTAATATTAATTTCCGAATTTCTGATTATTTCAAACGTAAAATAGTTTAATTAAATATTATTAGAAATAAGTCAGAAAGTGTACATCGGAAAATGTAAACCAAAATTAATTTTTGAAATACAAAGCCTTCATGAGTTTGTGCCTAATAAAATTGTACTGTCTGTATTTTCCATATTCAATCAAACAATAAACCTGCCTAAATTAATTCCTTACCGCCAGCATTCTTACTTTTAATTCTAAGTAAATTTTCGCCACTGTGCAGCCAATTGACATTAGGGGCAGCTGGTTCCACTGGCTCACTGCTGACCCTTTCAAGTCGCGACTTCGGGCTCATTAAGAAGCCATCAGGCTTCCGATTGCAAATCCTTGCCGAGCAGCAGTCGTAGTCCTTCCGGCTGCCGGCTGCCCCTTGTGAACGCCACAGTGTGCCTGTAATAGGAGAACATGAAATGGCGGAGGACAGGACGCGGAGCCAATGAGTGAAGTAGTGCAGGCGATGCAGAAACGCCAACGTCCAACTGACGATGGTCATGTGTTTTATGCAAATTCAATTGTTTCCTGTTGCATTGCAAATTGTTTGCCACTGGCAATCGGAATCGACGCCCAGCTCCGCTGACAGTGGATATGCATTTGTTGCTCGGATCGACCGACAGTGAGTGAACGAGGGGGCTGGTGGGCTGGTGCTGGTGGGGCGAAGGGTTGAGTGCAACATGCCGGCTGCCCGGAGCTGCCACTCAAGAGATGCGCCTGCATTAATGAAGTCGCCATTGCCTGCGAAAGGCAGCTCCACGGGAGAATACGGGAATACTCGTACACTTAAAAAATAAATGCAGTCTAAAATAATGCATATAAACTTACAATTCTCTTAAATTTTAGAAATAATTTCTTCATCGAAAAGATACGTTTCTAAATCAGGGGGAAATAAAAAAGTCACTTAAAAAACCTCAATAATAAAATAAACCACGAAAAAGGTTAATACAATTCAGATAAAATTTGAAATAAAAAAGTCACTTAAAAAAATCTCAATAATTAAATAAACCACAAAAAAGGTTAATACAATTCCGATAATATTTGAAACATCAGAATTAAGAAACATGAACTTAGAGATTATTTTTAGCCGATATCTTTTATGAGAGCACCCGGTACTCTTTATATTGCTTGAGTAACATCAATTTAAAATTTAATTTAATAACATCGTTTGAGTCCATAAAGCCGGGCTTGCATGTCCCTCTGTTATTTATATATAAATATTTTTGGCACAAATTCCAGCAGCAAGGGGAAATAATAAACTTTTTATTTGAGGCAAGCACCCCTGCCCCACAAACAAATTTCGCCCACCACGAAATCTGTGTACCAACAGCAACGCCGAACGACAAACAAAACCGAGCAAACAAATTAGGCGGCAATGACATGCAACTTTAGACGCGCCCACAAAACACACACATCACACACTCGACTCACACTCGCCCCGAGGAGGAACTTATATATATTTAACCCACACACATACACCCTCGTAGCTCTGATGCCACAATTTATAAATGCCATAAGCCCCACATGCGATTCCTTTGGCTCCCACTCGCCACCATACCCCGACGAGTGCTTGACAATTTGCATACAAATGTGTACACAGAATAATACCTGCCAATAAAAATAATTGACAACTGACAGTAAAAATAAACAAACCCACACACTTGTGCGTTGGAGGGGCCGAGGCAAAGCAAACATTAAATAAAATATGTATGTGTATTCGGCCAGGCCGCTCACAAAAGTCTCGGGAAACTTTAAGCAGCTGTCAGATTGATTGGGCGGGAATTTCAAAAAGCGTGGGGATCTGATAAGCTAGGAGGCGGAGCGTGTGGAGTCATATGGCTTATGCCTAATAACGTTGGCATCGTCACCTTGATTGGGGAATACCGAACGTGATTTTCATTTTAAATAGATTACATTAGGCGAGCTTAGGTAGGTAAAATATACTTTTGTAAGACAAAATAATAGAATATAAAGTCTATAAGCACATGTAAATCTTCATAAATAATTGCAAGGTGCAAACATCATAAACAATGGGTTTTATAAAAACAACCCAATAAATTTATAAAACGTTGTACTTAATAACTATATTTTTATACCCGGTAAGCATAGGGTACAGGGGTATTATAAGTAAGTGCCAATCGAGAATGTATGTAACAGGCTGAATGATGCATCTCCGACCCCATAAAGTATATATATTCCTGATCAGCATAATCATTTTCATTTTTTCATGTTCATGGGCTGTTTAATTTCACCCACAATGCTTTGGGTACCGGGTACCTCACAGTCGGTCACACTCGACTGTAGCTTTCCCACTTGATTCTTATTAGCTCTGCGCCTGGAATTCAAATGAAATGAATTTTCAGCAAACTATTTTAAGCTCTAGGTCCGCAGCCAAGTTGGATTTTATTTTTGTTCAGTTATTAAGATTACCAAGTCTACCAAGAACGGAGTGCTTACTTATGGGGATTTATTCTCTGGATGAGCCATGACCATAAGTGAGGTTGTTTTGTTTTTTTTCAAATTTATTAAAAAAAGATTAAAGCAGTAAATAGGTATACCTAGTTTATAAGTTCGGAAACGCTTTCTTCTCCGTTTATGTTAAATAAAATCACGATCAACTTGGCCTTGAATTGTGTCTGAATAAAAATGTTCAACGAAGTAGGCTAGTTCGAGAAATGTCAAGTAATGGGAGCCAAGCCGGTTGTAACCTAGCTCAGTTCGACTTGTACCTTTCTCGTGTAAACATCTATTTCTTATAAATTGTTATATAGTATATATACGTAGTACATTATAAATTGTTATATATTATTTTTATTCTCAAGAAAAATGTATATGTTTTTGAAAGTACTTTTGGAAAATTTTGCTGGCCAGCTGCCAGTAATCAAGCTTGGCGATGAGACTGTTGTGTATGACCTCAAGCTGAAGTTGGAAAAGATCACAAGGGTGCCGTGGTCGCAACTGGATATTCAGTTCCTTGGACACCTACTTCGCGATCACGACCTGATCTGCAAGGTGTTCAAGGAATGCCAGGAGCTCGGCTCGCCTGCCTCTGGCCAGGCTCCGCACAAAACGGATCTGCTGGTCCTCCATGAGGATAAATTGAAGTGCTGGCTGGGGTTTGTGGATGGCAGCGAGTGTGGTGAACCCGGCGAGTCAATGCTGATAAACATATCCAGCAGGGGTTTTACTACTACCACCTCTAGTTGCAGTCCTTCCAGTTGTAGCACCTCGAATGGAAATCAGGCCTGTGGTCCCTCTATGGACGCGGAATGCATCGCCCAGAGCAGCAGCATCAGCGCCCAGTCCGTCTGCAGCACTGTTCTTTCCAATCAGAGTCAGGGCGACAGTAGCTGCCACTCGGAGAAGTGCTGCCTCGATGGAAGCAGGGATCGCCCTGCTTACGCAGATGTGATGCCAGAGAGCCGACAGTATGCGGTGGCCATGGAGGCCGATCCCAGCTGCTTCGACAAGGATTATATTCTGAATTACATAGCAGTGCGAATTCCGAAA
>VNJZ01011658.1:0-41598 GCA_008042795.1 Drosophila asahinai
ACGACCTTCGCGGAATTCGTCTTTGAGGGAGCGTCGGCCACGATTGAATTCGTTGTACCAGTTTTTCACAGTGCTATAGGATGGTGCTTCATAGTCATACAAAGATTTAAGTTCATCGCTGCACTCTTGTCGTGATAATCCACGCCGAAAGTTGTGAAAAATGATCGCTCGAAAATGTTCACGAGTTAATTCCATTTTTTTGCGAAATTGATTTTTTTAAGTAACTGTAAACAACACAAATGATAGTCGTACGTCAAACCGTTCTGAGTACGTTTATGCTTAAAAATGTCGAACTTTTCAATGGAAATGTCAGATTCCACCTAACAACACTTAGTGTTGCCTAGGCCAGAAATATATATAGCAGCCCACGTAAGAGTAATTAATCCAGATGTCGCATCAACTGGGACTTTTTCATTTCCAACAGCTCATATTTGAGGTTAGCGATAATGTTTTTACGTTATTCCCTAAAGGTGATGTCTTCAGGCAAGCATTCAATTCATCTGCAGGCGTTCCACGGGGAATTTCTGGCATCATCTGCCTGAAATCGCCTGCCAATAATATCATCAAGCCGCCAAAGATCTTGTTATTTCGCCGAAGATCCTTCAGTGTGAAGTTAAGGGCTTCAAGTGATTTCTTATGTGCCATTGTGCACTCATCCCAAACAATGAGCTTGCAATGCATCAACAATTTTCCCATTGCACTGGATCGGAAAATATTGCATGTTGGTTGCATGAGTATATGATAAATTGTGTTTAAATTGAGTGGCAACTTAAGCGCAGAATGTGCAATACGACCGCCATATAGAAGAGTCGCTGCAGTTCCAGATAGTGCTAACGCCAAAGCTATGCCACATCTTGATCGAATAGTGGCCAAAATCAATGAAATTACAAATCTTTTCCATGTTCCTCCAGGTGCATCCAGGAAGAATAGATCACCAATATTATTGTCCACCGCTTGCAATAATGTTTCGAATACTTGCTTTTGCTGCCATGTATCAACATTTACGGCAGCTCTCGATTTAATTCTTGGTTGAATGTATCGTGTATCGATCGATTTTGCGCAATCATTCCTACTTCAATCAGTAGCTTGTTTGCAATAGTCAAGCATTGATCCTCAATCAGAATCAATCCTTAATTGTAAATTTCATCGGTTATTGGGATGTCAGGATTATTCGTTTGAGTGCGCAAGCGATGTAAGATATCTTTACATATGTCGTCTTTTTATTTGTTCCATAACTGAATTTGTTGTGAAGGAAAACATGTGGTGATGATAATTGCCAACAGCGTTCGTATTTGGTACGCATTTGATGAAACTGAATCCGCAAGTGTTAAATCCCAATGAGAATCGTTATCCAGCAAACCCAATGGTTGACATGCTTCTCTATATTTTTGGCATTGGTGGCCATTCGCAGTTTTCAGATGCGCAAATGATTCTGGTCCACGTACATTTTCCAACAGCAGTCGCAAATAAAAACATTCATCATTTCTAGGATGAACAGTATACATGCGACCTAGTGCATCAGGGGAAAACACTTGTGGCCAATCTGGAACTGGGGTTCCTTGTTTGCGACATTGGGATTTCTTTGTTGATTGATTCCAAGTGTAATACTTGGGCATTTCAACGTACATCAACGTACATCGTCGCTGCGAATGGAACTGCTTCACACATTGCAAAGAAGCTAGTAAATGTTGTCGATGGTGGTCTCTCAGCTCGTTGTGGCGCATTAGCCTCAGTGAAGTAAACTCTTTGGCCATTTTCCAAATGCACTGCTAAGTGTACAACTGTGGGATATCTTTCATGAATGTGAAATGACAATAATCGACACAGTGCTTCACTAGTACTGACGTATCTGCCCATTTGGTAGTTGCTGATTTCGTCATTCGCATTTTCCGACGCAATACCAAACACAGCTATGTCGCTGCCTGTTGTGACGTACTTTCACAAATATTTGATTGATTTGGCCGAATGACAACTCTCAACGTTTGCATGTGTTTCGAAAATTCGTGATAGCAGCGGGCAATATGGTACAATGAATTCATTTCCGATCTCAATCTCTTGATTTTGAACTTTAACTTTGATAGTTCGACCATTATCTTCTCTTGAACGCCGACGATAAACTGGATATCCATCGTTCTCTGTGACTGTTTTAGCAACTAACGGTCGCGGATATCGCACGGTCCATGCACCATCTGTGTCGTCACAATGTCGTGTAGATGGGGATCAGTGACTGGATCAGGAATTTCAGCTGATTGCATGTGAACTTAATAAATAAATGAACATCACCATCTGAATGAATAGCACCACGCAAGTGTATATAGTCCTCAGATCGTAGCTTTGCCTGATTGAATCGGATGAACGCTAAATGTTTGGTCTCTACTTTCACATTCATGTCAACAGCGAATTACTGAAATAGCCGAGGGCACTTCAAAATGACATTCTCCTCATGTGTACGAATCATCATACGATACGCATAGTAATTCATTGCGCTTAGATTTTTATTCGTTGATACGCCTGAAAATGCAAAATTAAATGAATTGTTGATGGAAACCAATAATAGCATTAATTAGTGTGTGAATATTGTACCTGTAATTGGATCGACCATCTTCAACAAGAATGCCGTATCCGTCTTTCCCTTGCCAATAAATGATTGGATATTGTAACGCATCGTACAAACGATGTGTCACGTTTACACGATGCATGTGCCGATGTTCGCACGTCGTCCTCTAGGCATTTTTGACTATGGACAGAGTGGTGAATTTAACCTCAAATGCACGATCAACATATTTGCACATACCACCTTAAAGACTAGTGCCTGCTCTTGAAATTGAATAAAAATTGCACATACACGTGATTGAGTTGATGGTTTCCAATTGAAATGTTAGGAAACGAATAACTTATTTTTAAATTGTTTTTTGTCACATGAAATTTAACTGAGCAGAAAACCATTAGTAGCTGTCAAACAATGTATAACTCTCCGGCGCCATCTACTTACAATATTGGTTCGTAGTACATGCTATGTATCAGTGATGGTCAGATTCTCCCGCTTTTCTGTTGAAATTTTTCCAGAATTCTCTTTGATATAAACCTCACGGAGCCCGAGGCCTTTCTAACGAATGCAAATCCGTGGAAATCGGTTCGTGCGTTCTAGAGTTCAGGCGTCAGGAAGGAAGACCCGACTTTTTTTTATATAGTAGAAGATTAAAATATATTTATTTTTATAATTATAAGAACCAAAGTATTTTTTTCAAAAATTGCCTTGTGAAAGAATGGTTTTGTTACGGCCTAATCATTTAATTATAATTATAATTATAATGAAAATCGATATTGATTCCCGCTAGTTTATGTACAAAATGGAATGTCAAAAGGAAAACAGTTGACGTATTGCAAAATATATTTTTCCTGTTGGGTCAGCAAAAGAGTAATTATTTCCCTCTTAAATGTTCATATTTTATGGCTCTATGCGGCGTTCTAGGGGCAGCAAACATTTTGGCATTGAATCAAGCCGCACAACAACAAGGACAACATCAGCCTTGCTTGTCACATATGCTGCGGCTGCTTTTGTTGCTGCCTTGCTGGTTGCTAACGTTGTTGCTGTTGCTGCTGCTGTGCCGCGTCATCCCGTATCAAGTGCGTATAGATAAAAGTACATATATATAAATAAGAATGTCTGCGCTGAAAATATTTCGAATCATATCAAAAGCAAAAGCGGCCATAAAAAATCGTTGTAACATCCTTCACAGCCTTCGCCTCCCTCTAAGCCTACGAGGTTCCCCCACTCATTCTTCGTCCTTCTCCCGGCCCCTGTTGTTATTTCTTCTTCGTTTTGTGCTCTCTCCGTTGACTTTATGTGTAAATATGAAAAAATGTCATTTTATTGCCACAATGCGTCGAAATTTTGTGAAAATTTATTGCGCATACGCAACGTTGTACAATAAATAGCGCTTAAATGCCCCCGAAATATATGGGTACGGGTGTAAGTGTGCAATGGTGTGGGTGGGTTTGTGTCAGCATATTTAATGCTTTGCCTGTTTGCTTAGCACTGCCGCTTTTGTGGACAGAGGCGGGTTCTCTGCATCCGACCAGCAGCGATCCAAACAGACTCGAAAAACAGAATCGGAAAATGTGTGGGGCAAGTGTCTTAAGTTTGCCAATAGCCCTATAGGACTTTTGCCTCTCTATCAGATTTCATCGCATTTCTGTGCAAGCACCCTATGCCTACTGAGTAGTTAGTTTTAGAATTCAAATTGCCTTAAACGTGCGTCTAATTATTCACACAGAAACTGCGATTGACGACAAGCCCGACCCTATTTATTTGGATACTAAAAGCCACAATTAATAAACTAATAATGGATATACTTCCAACTGAGACCTCCAGTTTACTAAGCTAATAATTGTTACACTACAGGTCACTAAAAATTCGGCAGAAATTACACTTTTTCTTAAACCCAAAGCTTCCTTTGAGAGTGAACTTTTCGCAAACCAAACTCTTCGAACCCCTTTGCTTTGCCATTAATAGGGCACTTGGATTTCGCTGGACACCTATTCGGGGCGTCCATTAGTCGGGCAATCTTGGCTCCGTCCAGGCATTCCATCGCATTTTCTAGGTGCTGATACTCTAAAGGCAAGACGAAGCGAAATGCATAACGTTGACTGCATGGCCAAACGACTGGAAACTGCTCGGGCCCGCCCTGACAGATTTCAAAATTGTCTGCTCTGCTCCTCGTTTTGGCTGCATTTTTGTGTCGCGTTTGGTTTTGGCCTTCACTTAACTACAGCAGTCAGCTCGACAGCTCGTGCATGTTAAAAGCTATTTAAATATGCTCTCTTTGAATGCCTTGATTGGCTTACTTGGGCTCTCTCCCAACTAGGGATGCCATTCCTGACTTTCGACCTCTCCGCCCGCCTTGGCTCGACTGCGTTTGCTTTTGCCTTTGGTTTGCCTTGACTCGGGTGCTGACAAAAAGGAGAGAAAGCCAAATGAAATAACAACGAGCGTAGATGAAGCAGTGAAGAGAGCTGCATAACCTCTTTGCATGAATTAACCCCATAACGACCATTGAGCATTGACGACTAAATTGATTTGCAGTTTTGGATCAGAGCTTGCGACACGCCATGAGTTCAAAAACTTTAGTATACAAAATTTAAATATCTCCTGTGCACATGTGTTGTATTTAAGACCGGTTTCTACCCTTCCTGTCACAATTTTGAGGTCAGATAAAGTTCTGAGTAAGAAAATTTGGTTATCTATCGTGTATATATGAGAGCTTATCTTAGCCGAAACCCAGAGTCGCTCTCTAATCTCTTCTGACTCGGAAAAATATCAGCTGATTTTCAATAGCCCAGTGAAGAAAAAGTTGAGATTTACAGCAGTTTTGAGTGATTCCGATAACCAAAGCAACCGTGCAAAAATAGATCATAAACAGGGCTCTGTTATTCTTGGGCGTTTAGATAAGTTGAAAGGAAGGCAGAAAACAGAATTTGCTTTACGATAGAATTATCTGGTGATTATGTTTTCCGTACAGATGGCAATCAGTCACTTTGACAGTGAGAGCAGAAACCGACCTTTAGACATCCACGTTTTATTTTATTAAATTTTATGGAGTTTTACTTTTTTCTGTAACATATTTGTAATATTTCAATAAAGAAATAATAACGGGTTAAAATTAGGAAACTTAATTCCAAAATGTGACATTCTAATAATTAATCAAAAAAAATAAAAAGGTTTCTCACTTTGGGCTATAATCTTCATACTAGTTATATGGATATTAATATGGAAATATATGTAAGACAAATCTAGTTCTAATGTCCTGTTGTGCGGTAGGTGGCTAGCCTCAGTCGGGTGATAGCTCCTCTTTCTTCTGGACAGCATAGGGTTAAGACGACCTCAATCAGTATCAGCTACCATGTACACATACACACGCATACCGCAATGTAACGCCCCATCACACAACAGGCAGACACGCCCCCAGCCCTGCCCCATCGAAACACCCGCATTTAGAAGCTCTCTGTTGATGCAATTTCAAATGCACAACTTTAATGGAATTTTGCGCTGGCTGTGTGTGGGGGTGACAATAGTTTTGAACAACCTGACGCACTCGAAAGTTTTGTGTCAAATGCATTTTCCAAATATTTTGTTGCATATTTCGAGGACTGGGGCGGTGTCTAGGCGCGGGGATTAGCTTGTCAGTCGGTTTAATTGATATTTAACAAGGAGTCTCCTGTCGCAAAGCAATTTCTATTCCCAGACATAATTGCCGGCGGGCCTCGAGCTCTGCAATTACCCGTAATGGTAAACTTAACCATGACGCAAGCAGATCCTTAAATGTAGCTTTTTTCATGACATTAACAAGTCACCAGACTGAAGCACTCTGGGATGAAAATAACATGTTTACTCGGGCTTTTTTTCGATTAATGGTCGGCCTTATTAGGGTCGAGTATTTTTATGAGGTCTCATGGGGCTTACAGTACTAGGTGGTGTTGGGCCCTGAAATAAAGGCAGGCTTAAAATCCACAGCCCTTACCTACAATTACTTTGCACAAAGCTTTTTTAATTTAAACCTACAACGGAATTAATAAAAGAATGTATCCAATTAAGCCTTTCAATGTTTTTTCAATGTTATGGTGAACAAAAATGATTATATTTTATTTCAAACTAAATCCGAAACTAAAACTAAAATTCAAATTATAGAAAACTACAGTCGAGTGCAAAATTAAAATTAAAATCCCAATTAAAGAAAACTACAGTCGAGTTTGCTCAACCGTAGAAACAACTGTGCATTAAATTAAAGGACTAATGCGTTACTCAGTGGCACATCCAGTTCAAATAGCCAAATAGCGATTACTCCGTTCGACTTGAAAAATATCAGTTCTAAGAATATAATAATACGTAATAAACGTATAAATAAAAGAAAATCGGAAAAGTTTTATTTTAAATCGCTACAGTTCAAAACTGGGTTTAACTCCCGACTAACACAATCTGTGGTAAGTGCGAGCGATATGGTGTTAGTTCATTGTCTTATAACTCCCATGTTTGTCATCCGAGGGGAGTCAAATTATAAAAGAATATAATAAATATTATATATACATATCTACAATTATAAGTCGAATTGAATATTATATTTATATTTGAATCAAGATCGATCTGCGTGCGACAGATAAGAATGTTAGTCATATTACATATGTTACATATAGTACCCTAGGGTTATCGGGTAAAATAATTTATTTATATTGATATTTTTCCGTAATTATAAGACATTGACATGGCGCTTTCCAAAAATGAGCAAAAAAATGGAAAATTAAAAGCAAACAGAACCCTGAGAAAACTACATTCAGGCAGCGTTTGCCTGGCCATTTACCTCTATTTTATATAGTATTTACTTTTCTCATTGAATGAGCCGAATTTTTTTTCTGCTCCATGTGGTCGGTTTTATACAAATTACGAGTATTATGGTTGTGCGTTAAGTCCGGTTGTGGAAATTATTGTATATCGGGTTCTGTAGACAGGCAGTCTGTGAGTAATCCCTTTTCCATGCAATCCCTGGTATCTCCCCACAAATGTGGTGATGGCTCTGGCTTTTTGCATTGTATCCCTGGGGCATTCCGGATATTCACTCTTAAACCTCATTATCGACCTTCCCCATATCCAATCTCATTTTTTGAAACTAAAACCCAACGCTATAAAAAGTTTGAAAAGTTGACAGTCAAAGAGGCAATAGCAAGAAGGAGTGAAAAAAGATTTGCATTTATTTTATTATATTTCAAATTTAATCAAATTGAAATTTAGTCAGGACGAAGGATAACGGCAAATTGGCAGACTGCCAGCATGAAATAAAATTTAAACAAAATTGCAAAGGCAAAAGCTACCCAGCAGCAAAAAATATTCAAATCTAATGATATTTTGTCATGAAATTCAATTAAATTTCCAAGAACTTGACTTTGGATTGCAGGCTGAAAATGTAAATCCGATTTTATTGGGTTTACGGGGCAAACCATTTTGCTGAAATATATGAATAGCAAAGGTTCAAGTCACAATGAAATAATTTTTTCTTCGTGATAGCAATAAATATAAAGGAAACCATTTATTAAATGAAGTTATACAATTTAATCGATATTTAATTTGATACACAATACAAAAGATTTCTCTCTTGGCCAAAACTAGAGAGCAACAGCTACCAATAATAAGGGAAAATCAAATGGGATAAGCTCGAGCTTTGCGCGAGTAAGTTGAGCTGAAACGGATGCAAAGGCAAGAAAGGTGTAGAGAAGCAACATTTGCAGGTGCGACAGCAATATACATACATATTTAAGTGCATCAGGCCAAAGGACAAGCAACAACCGGAGCAGCAACATCGGTTCTATCAGAAAACGAGATAAACGCAATCCCATTCGCAATGGCAGCAGCATTGCCATCTCCAGTTAGACTAAATCGATATAAGGCTCAACTACGGATCTGCATAGACAGCAACAATGGCAACAGAGTCAGGCAGCTAAAGCAACAATCGGGCCAAACAACTAAGCCCGGCTTTATAATAAAGTAACAGAAATCTGTCAGATGCCCCTCAGTACCCCCCTAACTTTTTGACCTGGCCTGGCCCTGGGCCTGAACTCAGACCTGGAACTTGGAAACGAGGCTTTCGGGTTTCTCGTTGTTGGGTATTTGTGGGCAATCAAGTCGTCTGTCTGTACTGGGCCAGACCGGAGGACAGTGTGGTTCAGTTCAAAGTTCAAAGGTGTTGACCATGTCGGGGCAAAAAAGCATGGCGAATATTGAATTTGTTTTAAATGGCAGGCATAATGAGACGACAGGAGTGGCGAAAAAGTTTTCAGCTCTGCTCCGTTGTCGGCTGTCCGTTATCCGTTGTCTTTTTCCCTGCAGAGTCCCGGTTGCGGCCAGGCCAAGGGAAACTAAGCCGGGACTGGACGATTTATGGCTCCTAGGGGCGTTTTAAGTGCTCCCAAAATTTAAATATAATTTGTTTAGTTGACTTTTGGTACGTTGACCGAAGAGAGACAAGCGAAATATTTGATGGCAAATTTATCGGAAGTAAAATATGGTAATCCTATGATTTGCTTAAATAACTTATAAAACATTTTAGTAAAAAACTCTAAGAATGTTTTTCGCTCCCCAAAAAATTGATTTAACCTTTACATCGTCGATTTTAAATTATTTTTACAGTTTCTGAGTGGTTTCGGATAAGTTGTAAAATGTTATAAAGTTATCTACAAAAACTTACATATTGCTAATAAATCTGTAGATCTGTTGATCTCGGAGACTATAAGAGCTGAAGCTATCAGATAATAAATATATTTTATGGGGACAGAGATAAAATAAAGGTTTAGGAATAGACGGACTGATCTAGCAAAACTAAAGTGTTACGGGTAAACAGAACTCCGGGTCGTAGCAGAGATATGTGTCGATTGTCCAAAATGTTGGAAATAAAAAAAGTTTTTAAAATCGATCGAAATAATGGTTTCGAAGAGAGAAAAGTGAGAACTTTTCTACATAGACTTGGCTCAGTAACTTCAAAAATTTTCAAATGAGTTACGACCATAATAAAGTAACAATTTTTATAGACTTGTCATCAAGAGCAGATAAGAAGTCATTTCCACTAAATTTTGGAAGGAATCTGTAATAGGGTAATGGAAGGAATCTCTACCACCCACAGGGTGGTAACAATCCAAATAAATTGTTTAAGTACCTTTTAAGTTGTTTCAAATTTGTCAAGCCAAAATCGAGCTTTGGCAGTGTAAAATTTTTTTCGCCCCAGATTGCCGTAAAAATAATCAAATAATATATTTTTCAAAGTTGCCCAATCAAAATGGCCAATAAAGTTTTGCGAAGCGAACTTAAGTCAACATCTGTCCGAGCTTGTGTTCCATCTCGTCCGGCTTTGGAGCAAAGTCTTTAAGCCGGGTGCCCGAGCTAAAGGCAAATCGACTTAATAACCCCAACCCCCTGCGACCTGTGCCCCCCCGAGGGCGATGGAGATGGAGCTGGCACGAGGACTACCATACTGCAGTGGTGAGCCACAAAATTCACCCACCTCATAATCTTAAATCCCGGCAATATGACGGGCAAAGGAGCCAGACGCAACGGAGGAGTCCATGAAACTATGCGAGCTTCGGGAGTTGAGATGGAGAAAAACGAGGCATTCGGCTCGTTTCTGATCCTGTTGCAAAACACACACATAATGATATGCAAATGTGCATGAATAAGTGTGCTGAAGTGTGCCAAGTGAGCAGGCTAACACTCACCCAGAAACACACAAGCTCAGATACACTGAAAATAAAATGAGCTTGAAACGAAATCGCTAAAGTCATTAGGAAATTATTTCCAGAAGTGGGAAATTACATCATTTAATTAGTTTATGTGGTAAGATAGGAACTTTTTTGCGAATATATCTAATTTATATATTAATCAATTTACGAAGTAATTACTATAATCAAAAAATAAATTATTAAAAATAATTAATTTTCTTTGGGCTTCACAGATAGGAGTATAGAAACCTTACCCAAGGCTCAACTTACGTCAGTTTTTTCTCTGTGCATTCAACATCAAAGTGGAGTCGTCGCCTACGTCAGCTAGTTAGCAGCAAGCGGAATAGGAAAAGGACTTCTCCGCCGGGTTCGACGTTAATGAAATGTGCAAATGTACCAATTGACCAAACCACCAACGCCCAGCCAAGACCAACACCAACACCAACACCACCCCAACCACCAAGTGCCAATAGCCTCAAGACGCTCATTTAGTCATTTGCATATTAAAAGCTTTTGTCGCACAAAAGGTTAAATCAAAAGATAAAGCGCAATAATTTTTTGCGCCTTTTGGCTCCCTTTGGTTTTTGGTCTTGTGGCCTTTTTTCCCCATCCCCTGCAGTTGTTAACATGCGAATCAAGTCGGTGGTAGATTGGCTGGACGGGTGGTTCAGTGGCTCGTGGGGGTGAGCGATACGATGGGGTGTCGGCATGTGCGTGTCGATAAAATATTTCGCTTTGACGCTATGTAAACACTTTTGTGGTATTTTTTTAGCTTTTTTTCTGGGGGCCAACCAACGCCGTTTATGATTGAAGTGCGAAGGGAGTTGAGCTGGGGAATGCGGGCGATATGGAACAGCAAGGCGAGCCTAGCAGGGAGAATCGAAAGAATTGGAATGAATGAACACGTGGTGTTGTCAGATGTGTAGCAGTTGATTGAATACACATATGTGGGCTGCGTTCTTTGGTATAAATATAAACTCGAACCACTGTAATTTCTTAAGACGAGTATGTTGTGAGTGGAAAATTGGAAAAATAAGTTACACATAACATAATAGTAAAGTTTTAGAAATAATATAAATTTAAGCTAATTTGTAACACATTTTAAAGCCTTTATATGTAGTTACTACATACATATATCCTACAGAATGTGTCATAGAAAATAAATAACCACAAAACAAAAGAAGATAAATAACATTTATTGTTGCCATGTATAAAGTTTCATTTATCGAAATCATTAATACAGTAGCCTTGAGGCTGTGTATTTGTTTATATTGCGATTATATTGCGTAAATATTTGCAAAGTAAATATTTATCATTTAATGCCACATATCAGCATATCAGAATAATGCCGATCTGTGTATAAAACGCGGATGGTATGATGCTGATTGAAGTCAGGCGTAAGTAAGCTCATAGTAGTTGGTGCTTCATGTGGATTTGTCTTCATTTATTTGTTATTTTTCTGGGCCAATAAAATTGCCACTGAGCCAAGTCCTGTGCAGATGACGAATCCAGTCCGGACTGCCGCAATTGTTGTGAGTTAAATCTGTCCCCATTGCCGCTGGAGATGCTCTGAGCGGACTTAAAATGCCACAACAATGGCCGCCAGCTGCGGCCTAGAAAGGGCAGGAAAGGAAAACTCGAAGTGCTTAGCTCGGCATGTATTCGGGCTATATTTTATATATCCCACATTCAGTTCATAGCCATAAAGTTCAATAGCGGACTCTCGCTGCTCCATCGCTGCCCGCAGCTGTGCGAGTTGACATGATGAGCGATTTTAACACTTATGCGGTGATATGTTTAAAGGGGGCAAAGTCGGGGCAAATATATTGCAAATATTCAACCCGCACAAACATCGACATCGGCAACACATAGAAGAGCGACAGCCAACACCGATGTGTAGTTATTATGATGGCCTTTGTCCCGGACGGCTCATGCCATCGCGGGCGATGGTGGCCAGGACGACAGCCTGCCGGCGGTTGGAAATTGTAGCAGGCCACTGTGGGCAGAGCTGCGGAATAGCCATGGCAAACACGCTCTAAGGATGGGGAAGGATGCTCTTTGAATTGGAAGTCCCTACGTTCCACATCTGCCCCTAACAATTGATATTTTATTGTGTATCATTAGTATTTGCGATGCGACGTTGGTATTCTGATCTCGGTGGGGAGAAAGCTTTACGCATTTGAGTGACGTATTTTCCGTATTCTCATCAACTGCATATCTGGGATGCATGCTTGGTAACAAATGTAACTAAGATAAGTTAGTTCTTAAGATCTATGCTGATACGGACATGTTGGGCCATCGAGCTGAACGAATTGGAGCTACCCGATTGGCAGTGAAGGGTGTTTATCAAATAATAACAAAAATATAAACGCTTATATTTTATTGTTATGTGTCAGCAATGTTGTTGTTTGCTGTCGCGGATGCCAGCACTGCCTCTGCTGAGCCGAAAGCCACATAACCAACTGGCAATGACATTTGACAGCACACACCCGCACAGTCGCACACCCGGGCTACGATAAGCAGCGGAATGGAAAGGCATTTATGTACATATGTACATTCCACATGTAGCACACACATGATAAACAACAATAGCAAAATAACGAAAAATGAAACCAAACCGTCGTAAAAAAAGATAACAAGTTATGTTTTTGTTTTCGCCCCGCTCGTTGCTCAGGTCCTTGGGGATCCTCTTCTCAGTGGGCAGAAGTCGATGCCGCTGCTGCGAGCGTTGAAAATTTCATGCGCGTTGATTTGTTTAGCTCCGATGGCGCTTCGTATTTGCCCAAAGGACTCCGAACACAATTACTTTTAATTTATTTTCAAGACTAAAGCGCGAAAGGGAAATTCTTTTTTCAACGCACACACGCCCAGCGAAAAGCTCAAAAAGAGTTATTTAAATTTAATTAACTGCGGCCAGAGACGGCACTCGGATGGCGGGTAAAATAATTATAATACACTTAAATTGAAGTCCGACGTTAAGTGCGGAGCCGTAAAGGCACGAGTGAAATTATATCAAAAATAATGGGGTCATCTGCATCAGCTCCATCTTCATCCGAGATCGTAATTGAATCGGTATTAGCTGCTGCTTCCCCAGCGTCACCTTCTGCCGGCTTGCTTATCCTGTACACATGCTCCGGAGAGAGCAGGATATAATACGGCTGAGGGTCGCAGCCAGGACACTAAAGCCAAAGGAGGAGCACAGCACACACACACACACTCGCGCCAGCTGCTAACGAGGTCAATTGTAAGTTATTTCCTCTCCACCAACAGGCAGGATATCACATCAAGGAGCGTCGGAATGAAGGGTAAGCTGAGGTCCAGACCAGGAAATAGCCAGGCATGAATATCATTAACGGCTAAAGAGCGTAAAGGTCATTGGTCCTCTTAGCCTTCCTGCCGTTTGAATCAGCAGGCAGCAGAAGTCGGGAAGGACAGATCAGCTTAGCTCAGAAAGAAAAACTAACACGTTATTATGACCTCGTTTCTCTGCCCTGCTACTGTCCCTATGGGATTATACTCAAATGTTTTGAAATTCCAGACACAACTATTAGCCCAAGTATAACTGGAATAATTAAATATTCTGAACTCTGTAGTAAACTATAATTAATGTTCTTAAATCTTTTTTGTTTACATATCCACTTTCCTTTATTATTTATTTTATTTTTATAATAATTTAACGTTAAATATTAGCAACTATAGTACTGTGAATGTCAACCTTTCTTATTTAAATCATTTCAAAAATTGTATACAGACATTGCTCGTTTAAAAACCCGAAACACTCCTCTATGCCACTATCTGCACGTCAATCTTTATTCTCAGATACTAAGCCTAAACGGACCATTCTCAGATACATTTTCACAAAACAATTTGCACTCGCAATACTGTGGCTGCTCCTGATGGAACAATTCTCATTTAAAATACCATCAGCAAAGTGCATTTTAAATTGCAAATAAAAACTTGGGAAAAAAAATGAAGCGAAATGCAAAACTATGAGCAGAGTAAAAGTGTGTCACCTAATTTCACAACAGCTCTTGGCTACGCATCATTGCACAGGACAAATATCACACATACGCCTCGTATAACAAATAGTTAGAGTTGGATAGAGAGCGGGAGAGGGCGACAAGGCGTGCAAGGAGACAGGGCTCAAACCTGTGCACCTGAACTACCTGAGAGCAACAACAACAGCACGAGCTGCATTTGCATGGAACATGAGTTGCAGTCGCATTTATTTTTGATGTTGTTTTACGTCACACGACAGCTGAAATTTCTTTCTCCTCTCAGTGTCGCTCAGACCAGACGAAGAGATAATTGCATTCATATTTAATAATTCATAACTTTTTTTACTAGATCAGCAAAAGTATGAATATTCAGCAACAACAAGAGTCGGCAAAAGTGGGGTAGAAACGGAAACGAACTACGGTTAAGCTCATTACCATAAGGCCAAAAACAAGAAATACCTTGGCAAGTTATAGGATATGTTGATTACCCAACTGAAATCTTAACAAAGTAATAATATGTAGCAATAGGAATAATCGCACCTATCTAAAATCGACGGTCCTGAAATTTTGTATCAATTATTAAGTCCATTTTCGCAACGCAGCGAATGCCAAATGCAATGTGCAAATGTAATTACATTAATGGGACATGCTGTTTTCCCATTTTAGAACTGTTTAGTTCTACTTCTCAGGCAGCTTCTTCTTTGCTTCCTGTTTTTGTTTTAAAACTTCCTGTCGTCAACAGAGTCGCCGCTCCCCTAGGCTTATCTGCAGCCACTTTGAAAATATACTTGTTTTTTATTCCTCCACAGCTTCAATTGTTTAAATTTGGGTCAACGTATGCATCGAGAGAGATATTTTGCGCGGCTGACTGACAGAGATTCCTACCAGCTTTTGTCTCTGGGCACCAAGCAAACGAGCAACAAAAGGACATATGGAGGGACAATGACAACCGAAACATTCCATATACGTGCCTTGTATACATCAGTGCCATGTTGAGTTTTTCTCCTTCTTCCCTTTGGCAAGAAACAAAAAAAACCCTCAATGACAAATTTTATTTTATGCAAAATAGTTTTGTGTGTGCGCCTCGGAACAATATAAAATTTTGTTGTAAATGTTGCACGTTTTTGAGAGTGTTTTTTAGTTTTCTTGTTGTTGCCGATGTATTGATTTTTGCATTTTTAGGTCGCACGATGTTGGCTGCTGTGTGCTGTGTGCTATGTGCTATGTGGGAGAGGTAAAGTTAGACGGAGGTGTGCTAGGCGCCCACACACGTTTAATGAACACAGATTTATGATACAAGTCACCTAACTCGGCTCCGGCACGAACATTTTGGCGCAGAAATTTAGGTTAAGGTGCACCCTGCCCGACTTGCCGACCTGCCACGAAAGTGGCTTGAAGTTTTTCCTCCTTCAAGCCAATCTGCCAATTTCAATTTAAATTGCTGTACCCCTATATCAGGACTATATAAATATATTCGCGTTGGCCGTTTCAATCGCTTTGATCCCGTTGCCAGGCACCCCGCCCAAGCCCAGTGATGCCGTCTTGAAATGCCCTTGGCTTTTTTGACCCCGAACCAAAACCATGTCCAGGAATAAGCTGACTAACCCCCGGAGTTGCTTACTTGTCAGCCTCGCCACTCAACTCAACTCGACTGGGGGCTAGCAGAACTTTAAAGCGCAAAAGGCATGGCCAACAACTCTGGTAAACATTAAATAAATTTTTAATAAAGTTTTGCCCTAGAAAATGTTATTTTTAGCAGCAGCATCGCCGGCATCAGCCGTGTCAGTGGGAACGGTAGTGGGGCAGATAAAATATGACATTTATAGCTGCCTGAATACGTAAAGTTGAACGCACCCCGAGAGCTGCGAGAGAGCAGAATTTTATGTGGCTTATGTAACCCAGCGGGCGGGCGGGTGAATTTGATTGTGGTTGGAATATATTCCAGGGCGGAGTCGGAGCCTGAGCCGGATGGATTGAGCAAAGTTTGTTTTACGACAAGGCGGCTATGATGTATCCTCTACCTATGGAGAGGTCTAAACGGGAGGGCTAACGAAATCATCACTGCCAATGCATATTCAGGTAATGCTACTTATTTCCATAGCCGAGCTCAATTCACGCATATATTTATCAACACACCCCATTGGGCGGGAACTCAGCGAGGTTTTATTAAACTTTTGTCGCCTTTCTGGGCAAAATGTAAATTACACAAAAGGAAGCAGTGAAGGAAATGTGTTTCAAAGTGCACCGGGCAAAATATATCCCAAAAAAGATTCGATTTGTTTTTATGCGACCCAAGTAAAATAATGGTTGAGCAAGTTCCTTATGAAAGTCTTGACTAATAACATATATGGTCGCACATGAAAAAATATCTATATACAAATAATTTAAAATTGTGTGCTTATTTTATCTACAGATATTTATAGGAAAATATTCCGTTTATTGAAATTATATTATATTATCAGTTTCCATTTTTAAAACTTAAATGTTTAGCTGACTTGAAAAAATTTAAAGGAGTTCTCCCTGAATCCCTACAGCCCCTTTTTTAAGGCAGTGTACGCACTGGCACAGCGACAGAGACAAAGAACATTTGTGCCAACACCTTCTAATCAAGCAAGGAGCTTAAAATAAAGTAAAGCCAAAAAGAATGAAATGAAAGATATTATGAAATTTGAAACACACCCTCAGACACACATGTTAAACGAAAATAGCAAAAGGCAAAAGGACATACACGGATACGTGTCTATGTGTGAACATGTGTGCTAGCTCGGCAAAATGGCAGCCCTTTTTGGCTAAAGCTCGGCACCAAGATAGCAGGCCAGAGGCGGGGACGGTATAAATATATACAAAGCACACATAACTGTCAACCTATCCACTGCCTCAGCAGGCCCGTATTACACCACCCTTTGGTGCGTGTTTGTTAATGAAATGTTTGCCTTTCGCATTTAGTTACGCTACGTTAGACACTTTTGCTTATTAGTGCAAAGCGCAATTTAAACGCTGGCACAGAAGAGAAGAAAGGAAGCTAAGCCATGACTAAACCCGACTAAGAATGCCCTTGAAAGTTTGGGACACATGTATAAGACGGGAATTGTCGGTTTATAGCTCTAAGGAGATTTTTTTAAACATTTATCATTTGCTTAAATTTAATTATATCCAAGTTATATCCAATTCATGTACAATCCAAGAATAACTCTATAAATTATGTAAAAACGCATTTGCAATTGTAATGAATAAGTTTAAAAATAGTCAACGCTTTAATATTATTTTATTTTCATTTTATTTTGAGGTGTACCCAACATATTTAGAGACATTGGCTTCGAATAGTATAAAAATCTTAATCTAGATCGGTACATCAGTTGATTTGTTTATAATATATAAGAAATAAAAAACTTCTCAGTTAAAAATTAATCAAGTGGGAAAGCTACAGTCGAGTATGACCGACTGTGAGATACCCGTACCGGGTATAATTAGAGATTACAACTAAAAACCCAAGCGTTAAGTTTAGCTACCCGGCTTCTATAAAAGGGTATTTTCCTACTTTGCAACGTTTAGGCGCAGACAGGCGACATCAGCGGCGAAGGAAGGGGCGGAGACAATGCCCTCGTATTATGTTACGACAAAAGCCAAAGGCTCTTGTTTGCCTCCCAGCCAGGTCTTCTTCGCCAACTTTCTCGACGATTTCTCCGCGTTCTCAGCAAAGGTTCAAGGTTATAGACGTGTGGGGCCTTGAGGTCGCATTTTTGTTTGTAGATTTGGCGCAGTGCGATAATTTCTTGGTATTAGTAAAGTGTTGTGTGTCTGTGCACGTTTTTGGGCAATTAAAAATTAAATTGCGCATATATCACGTATAAGGAGGAAAGCAGAGGTGTGAGTAGCAGGGCTTGGCAATGACTTTAAAAGTTTAATTGGATTTTGAAGGCTGCCTTCGGATTGCAAACAAAAGAACTGAAGACAAGCATTTAGAGCAATCTTTGGCAAATTGAGTAACTACAATGGGCAGCTGTAGGAGGCAAAAACTAATGTAAATTTATAATCGCATTACAATTGGAGAAATCTTTATTGTTGGCATAAATCGAGAGCTAGAGAGCCATACAAAAAAAAAACAGTAAAAGCTATTAAAATTCATTCTGAGCCTTTCGATTGAAGGCACTCGTGTGAGCGTTTGTTTAAGCTCCGAACAAAAATGAATTAAGCCGTCGAGCAAAGCGCTCATATCTTAATTCTTCTTTTAGTCATCGATTTCTCTTAAAATAATCCCTGGAGGCCATCTCAGTCGTTCTCCAGTCACCTTTCTCTCCGCTGGATGGGGCACTAAAACGTCTAAACGTCGTTGGTTACACGGCTAAGCCGCAGCAAGTCGGAAACACCTGGACAGGCCCATAACCACAGCCACCTCAAAGAGCCAGCCCACTGTGTAGTTTATTTAAATTAAACCTTTTCTCACACAGCCATCCGCTTAGCTGGCTTTCCTTGGATGAATTTTCCGTTTTTTTTTTCAATTAACTTTCTAGGCCAGCCGCAAAACAGCAACAAAATACTGCCAAGTAGACAAGCAGCTGTTGATGATAATGATGATGACGACGATGTTTAAGACGACCGAGAAGAAGTCCAACAAATTGCAAAATCCCCTTCAGGCCACACCAAGCGTATAGCACCTAGGGCAGGGCAAACATCTCTGGGCCGGCGGGCAGGTGAGCTCAACTTGACTATGCACTCAGTGCGTATACTTAACGTAAACCCTAAACCACTAAAACCACCAAAGGAAAACACGAGGCAACATTGCTGCCACCAACAGTGCCGTCATCATCAAAAGCAAAAGCACCAGCAGCAGCGGCAACGAAAAACGCCACAGTTACTGGCCAACGTAGCATTTTATTTAAACTGCAGTTAATTTTCACTAAAACATTTTAATTGTATTTTTGCAATCTGTCTCCTACAAGTTTCCACAGGGGTCAGGCGAAGTGCAAAGAAGACCAGGGAGCAGCAAAAAGCTGAAGGCCGACTACGGACGAGCCAGAAATGCAGACGAGTACACTGGTTACAAATATTTGATTTACATCGAATTATGATTTTCTAAATCACTAAGTATTTATTAATTCTGAGTATTGAATTTATTGTAATTGAAAAATATTCTTTCAATAATATGGGATAATAATTCAAAAACCTAGCAGCTGACTTAGGTGTTTAGCAAATATAAACGAAATATAAGCAATAAAATCTTACCAAAAATATTCAGATTTGGATTACATATAATATTTTAAATAAGATTATATTAAAAACCTTTGTTTGTAAAATTAATAAGAACACAAATTTTAATAAGTAATCGAATAATCAGCTTTGTATTCAAAACCTTTTATAACTTTAACCCACTGTGAATGTGTTTTTTCGGTTAAAACCAACGCCCTGGTCTGAGGTCGCAATGGCCAAAGCCACTACCATTTTTAATGCAATAAAAGTCAACTTAAAATATGCAAATTACGGTAGTTTCGAAAAATTTGTGCAGGCTTCGCCAGAGTCGTTACAACACACTGTGGGGCAGGATGGGAGGGCGGTCCGTGGCAAGAAGGGCCCGAGTCACAGACTGAGGCTTAGACTAAACTTCTGCTAGTACACTCTGTGGCAGTCTGTTGTCATTAACATTTCTCTGGGCCATGGACTTTTAATTGTGTCTAGGACTGTCTGTATGCCTCCTGCCGGGTTTTTGTATCCGTGACCCCGGACCGTGTCACTCGGGGTGTCGCTTAGAAGAAGAAGTTGGCCCAAGACATTAATGTATATTAGTGTCGCAATAAATTAAGAGCATTTTGCTGTTCATATTTCCAGCACCCCAGCCGCACTTAAATCTAATTGCAACGCAGCAGAGTGCCAGACAAAATGGCATTTAAATGGCCGCAACAAGCAGCCTAATCAAATGGCCAGCATCGTTCTGGCCAATCTCTTAATGAGCCAGATCACATTACCTTGTAACGAGAGAATATTGTCGCCTGAAATTTACGCCTATCGATGAAGGCTATGGAGGGCAAAAAGGGTGGCCAGCCAGCCGTGGCAAAGGCGAGGGTCGCCAACTTTTGACTTGGCTAAGCCGCTTAGCCCGGCGAAGGTGTCAAGTTTTGGAATCAATTACTTTGGAGTATGCAAATGTTAAATGCTGCCCCATCGGTCCCACCTCTTATTCCTATTTCCTCTCTCTCACGGCCTTCTAGCCAAACATTGGCAGGGGTTTGGCTGGCTTACACGGAAAATAATTTGGGAAGCTACGTGCAGTGTTTGCCACACCAAGTTGAGCGAAATTTAATTAAAAAGTATGCTTGTGTATTCAGCCTGGCTCCGGTTTTCATAAATATTTGCGATTTGGTACAAGAAATACCCAGAATTTGATTCTCAGCAACCAATGGCTTAGATTTTTGTAAAGACCCTACAGTACTGGTGGTGTTGATTGGAATTGCCTGAACTACGTTCTTAAGTAGTTTGTGTACACGTTTCCTGGACTGACCCTATGGAAAACGAACGCCAAACCAGAGAGTAAATTTAAGTGTTTGATGACATTATCTGATTTGCCTCTGTGGAGCGATGGGAAGTGTGCTGGACTATGAATCTGATGGGCCCCAGTTCGAGTCCGAGTTGTAACAATTACGTTTAGAAATGTTGTGAGTATTCTTTCTAAAATGTATATATAATAAATAAATCCATTTAACTTTAACATATTACTAAAGCTTTGTCATAAAAATAAAATTAATATAATTGCCATGTAATGTAAATGAAATTACCTTGTAAAACGATTTGTTAAAATTTAAAACGATTCATTCTTATGAAAAAGTTATAGTAACATATTTTGAAAAGACTGATTTATCAAATTTTGGTTAGATACAGTTAAAAACCCTTAGAATAAATTACAGAAAACTCTCTATTAGATCATAAATTCCAATGAGTTGTTTTCGAATGGTCCCTTTGATCTCGACACAGTCCCACTGCGGGACCAAGAGTTTAGGCGAACAAACATTGCTCGGCCAAACGCTTGGCTGGCACTTCCTGTTTCCCCCACCGACAACTTTAATTCACCGGCACTGCGCATTAGAAACACATGCCGCAAATGAATGTTTGTGTGGCACATTCAAAGCATATTTTTGATGCTCTCGGCGCGTGTTTTACTCGAGTTCACAACTTAAATTACACAGCGAGCACACGCACAGGCTCCCACTTCGAAACCCCTCCTCCCGAGTTCATAGCCTTTGATTGATGAAGAGGCAATTCGTTGGAGGAACTCGTCGGCCACGCCAGTGTTAAACGCTAATGGCAGCTTAAATTAGATTACAGAAGAGTCCCTCGCCAGGAGATGGTTAAGTGGCAAGCGTAACCAACGCATTTGCAACCTCGTCGGCCTCGTCGGCAGCCTCTTCATGGCATTTGTATTTTATAGCACACATTTTTTTGCTGCCATTTATTTAAACTATTCTTACTCAATTCGCGGAGAGTGAACCCCGAAAAATTCCAACTCGTATCAGAAATCAACTCATAAAAATCGCACAAAAAGACATAAATAAGATTTATTGTTATAGTTTCACACAAACTCACACACACACAGACGCGTTTCAATTGCCATTACGTATACGCAGCGTGTGCGGCCAAATGTCCAAACGAGTTGGCCACTGGCTCAGCTGCTATTACTGCCTGAGTCGGTCCTTTATATTGGTGTTGAATTTCACGTAAAAATTGCACTAAAAATTAAATATAAATATTAGTTTAGCGCCATTAAATTGCCCTTAAACGGAGCTTACCAAGTTTGTGAAACAAGTTAAAGAACTTCGAAAGCGGAACTGTAATTGTGCAAGTTTCTCGGTTCATGTTAATCTTGGAAAATAGTTTAATGGGTTAAGCAGAAACTTAGTTAAAAAGTTATATAACTGAAAATATGATAAAAATGTTGATTTCATTTCGCAACACATAACTGTTCCGACAGCGGAATTAGCGTATCCGAACTTCGTATTTACTTTGACTAATGCCTTCTGATTTTGTTTTGATGTCGTGCTTAAATCAAAACACGAACCAAAATCCTTTATTATGCAGATAGTTTCCCGGGGTATGGGCAGTATGCCGTACGGTATTTCATGGTTACAAATAGTTAATGTACAGCTAATTATTACATAATCACTGACCAGCACGAAATGAGGCGGAGTCCTCCAATATGGTGAAGTCAAGGAACATTAAGTCAGTGTATAAATTCACACAGTCTACACTATATGTATTTACATTGCCTTATTTTCTGGTTTCTACTGCTCCCTTCCCTGGCAGCGTCGTATGTTTATTGGCCATAAATATTAATTATAAAACTTGCTATCCATTAAAGAGTTCGTCAGGCACAAATCATCATCATCAGCAATAAAATGAAAGGGTTGCTTGTCTGGGCCTTTGGTTTTTCCGTTTCCAGGTACTCAATTTGTGTTTGAATGTTTGATGTAACCTGAAGTCAAGGAAAATTAGACATTGCCGTGCCTGCAAATAGACTACGATCCCTGTTGTTTGACTTAGAAAGTTTCCCTAGTTTTAAATTGCCTTTCTTGGCAGCCGACAGCTAATCGTAGTTGTATTTAATATATAAATTCAGTTCAATGCAGCTAAGTTTAGCCGGTTCCGTGTGTTCCGGTTCGAGTAAACGTCGATTGAATTTCCAAGTAAAGAATAATTGCTTTGGCACGGCATTCTAATGAGTTACGGTTGACAGTCCTTAACCGAGGAGGAGCTCCAATCCACCCAGATAAGAATTTCGGAGCTGATACGGCTTAATTTATGGGTTTCGGCATTAATTGGTTTGTAGGAGTATATATCGACAGACATTGGATAAATAGCAAAGGAATCCTTCTTACCATAAAGGGGAAAGCATATCTGTTCTACATTCACCCAGGTTAATGCTTAATTTCTTAATTTCCGGTCCTTAGTATCGAACATCATGATTTTTTTTAAACTTTTCTGGCTGTCCCATACCATCGCATACCTCTTCATTCTCTCATTTCGTATGTATTGTATAGTAATAACATAAAATAATTTATGGCAAATGAAAGTCACAAAAATACGAGGCCAGGCGACAAGGCAACGGAGCCAAAAGTTGGTTTCATGCTCCATTCACCAGGACTTATATCGCCCGCCCTTCTCCCTCTCGCACACTCTGCTGCCTCTTTCTCTCACCGTGAAAAAACCCTTTTCCAAGGCAACTCTTTAGAAATTTTCGTAGTATATTTCAGGCGAGCCATGGCAGACACATACAAAAAAGACGCCTGGCCACGACGTGTAAACTTTCATTTTCCTTGGTTTTTTGGTCGAAATGTTCCTCTAAAAATCTGAGGCTGTACGGTGAATGTTTTCCTTGTAACAAGGCTTTTGTGATCTGTCGTCTAGCCCACCTGCCTCACGCTGCTGCGTACAATGCTTTTCTATTTTTTTTTGGGAATTTCTGCAAAGGCTTTGTCTTAAAAGCTTTTGTGGTGCATTCTTTGAATTTCGCTGCTGTCGCTGCTTCCGCTGCTGCATTTTGATGTTTTGCGAAAATTGCGCGACAAAATTCGCAAATTCTATGCACAAAGGAACCAAAAATGCAGCAAAACCATTCCTTACCGCCCTGGCCATTACCAGCCTCAAAGTCGTGCAGAACACCCCTGTAAAGCGTGAAAAACCCCTAAGGTAAACGACACAACATTCGACTTTATGGTGGAAACCCTTTGAGAACCTCAAGGATTTCTCGTATACAAAGAAATATAAATCGATCAATCCTTTTCTATGTTTTTCACACATCGATAGAGAGCAATATAGAAAGCTTCAGCGTTCAATTTTAATTAATTAAAGTCTCAGATTCGTGGGAGTGGTTCAATTCGTTCCACCGCTGCTGCTAACCTGTCAACCAGCTTATCACTTTATTCCTTTGTGTAATTAGAAATTCTAAGGCAAGTCTCCTACCCCAGCAAATCCCGTCTAGAGACTACCCTAGCCATGTTTGTCAATCGCTCTCACTCAAGCTCTAATGAACCAATGTTTTTTACGAAGCCAAAGAAGTAGCTAATTATATAGTAGCGCTTTGAAAGCGAAGGAAATAATAGGTTTTTATTTTTCTGTTAAGTTCTGATCAAGTTACATGGGTAGAATCGAAAATTACACAAAATTGTAAAGTAGAAAAAGTAATAAGAAATTAATTTCAAGTGTCTTTAAATAATTAAAAACAAGAGAGGAAGCTTCCCCAAGACGAAGTTTATACACCCTTGCAGATAAGAATACAAATATAATTAATCGAAAATATATTGAGCTTTAATGCAAAATATTTAAAAACAATTTTGCTAATTTGGCCCGATCGTTCCGATGGCAAATATAGGATACAGTGGTCCGATCTGGTCCGTTCCGACTGATATATTAATGGGAATATACAGGCCTGTTCCAGCTTTCACTCGGAAGTGAATTTGATAACATTTTCGGATTTCCCTTTAACATACACGGATTTCCCTTGTACAAAAATTTCCCTTTATACAAATTCCCTTTGAAAAGAGTGACCAACTGAAATCATTTGGGAACAAATGGGATTATTTCCAAATTATTTGTGCTGGTCTTTCCAAATGTATTTGCTTTCTCTGAGTTTTTCTAAAAAGGGGCTATTAAAACGCACCATGTTTCTCAAAGTTTAAACATTAATCCAAGCGATATTTTAAAGAAAATCACTTTTTCTAACTTAAATTAATAACCTTTTATGTAATGGCAAAAGCATCATGAAAGCGATTGTTCAAAATTAATCCCAGGATTTTTTTTTTTTTACCTTGACAAACCTTAAAATGTCCCTCTTATTTTCGATTGGAAACTTGAACACAGGCGGCGGATTTGTATTAATGCGGAAACTTAGAATCGAACTGATTTTGAGGTTCAATCAGAAAATAATTATTCATAAAACAAGAATGTTTTCATTAGCTTAATCAAGTATACAATAATGTTCCTGAAACATCATGGAATGAAAAACAATCATATTTTGCAATTACATTATCGCATTGTATTTATAAAGAATTATTTTTTGTTCTGACGAATCTGAATCCGATAGCCAGATGACAAACGGAAAGTTTCCGTAAATTTTCGTTCGGAAGTTAACAGAGAGTTAGCAGAGGGAAATTCAAATCCGTTAGGATTTTTCGGAAGTGAAAACTAGAACAGGTCTGAGAAATAATTTCCGTGTAGATTTTTAGGAAGTGGAAACTGAACAGGCCTGATAAATTAATAAAATTGCTTCAGTCATCAAAACAAGAATTTTGGAGGGGTTAATCTTTCAACCACCAGTGGGACACGTATACCTGGCGCAACAAATACCGGCAAAAGCCAAGTCTTTCTTTTTCATCACATTTTTTTGTGTGTTTGTTTTTTGCGGAAGGGATTTTTTGTCGGTCGAAACGTGTTGCAGCCACAAAAGTTTCCAGCCCGAAGGTGCGACGAAGGTGATGCGATGACTGGCCCCGTCCACATTTTTCCCGTCCAGCGAGCATTTGCTAGCTGCTGTACTCAACACGTTGACAAGTTTTCGAAAATTTGTGGCGGGAGCGCGACAATTCGTCCGGTAGTCAGTTAGTCAGTAGAGTTTCCGAGTTTGCTGCATACTTTTTGGGCGCCTGTTTAGCAGGAATGCATTAGCTGGCGAAAAGGGAGAGGAAGGCAAAAAAAAAACAGTAAAAAGGGGAGGTGGAGGTCTTACTTCCACCCAACTTCTTAAAGATTTATTATGGCTGTTGTTGCTGCTGTCCTTGGCTGCTTTTTGGTAGGTACCGTGTGATAAAATGCTTGACACTTTTCTAAACGGCGAAACTTTTTGACTGCCAAGAGATTGTCCCTGCTCTCGTTCTTTTTATAGGCGGCACAAGGGTATATTGCATTTCTAAAAATGTATTCCAGGGATAAAGAGATTGTTTCGATTCTGTAAATTCAAAATACAGCCCGTCATTCGATTAAAATCTTTGATTCGGGGAGAAAAAACCGTATGCAATCAACGAGAAATAATTAATATTCTTCTTTTATTTGAAATCAATTCAAAAATAATTCCTTAAGTATGTAAATATTAATTGTCCTGTTACTAAATGCAATAATGTATTGGCTATGAACCAAGTTTATTCACTTTAATGTTTTATAAGATGTATGAACCCAGTGGCACACCATTATTGGAGACGGATCCAAGGAGGAGTGTTCACCTAACCTAGGTACTGGGTATCTCTTAGCCGTAGCGCTGAGCCTTATAGTTCTTTCTTGTTTTTAACGCTCCATAACGCTGGTTCCCATCCCTTTTCATCCTTTCAGTCCGCTCTCTTTGTCTCTGCAGTTTGTTGACACTGTCGGGCTTAGAGAGCGCATAAAGTGGAAATGATTTACGCAGTTCACCTTGCTCCTCTGTGTGAGTGCGTGTGAGAGTGACCAAGTGTGTGTGTACTCACATCCTGGGAGCATAATAAATAGCCAAGCTTTTGGTTGGCAGTTTTGTCAAATAGCTCTTCTGAGCTTCAAAACACCTGAAAGCTGTTTTTGGACGGCCTAAGATTTGCCGAAGACCTGTGGAGAGAGCTTAGCCAAGAATTGTCACAATCCACTGTAAATATCGGAGACATGTACTTCCTAGTGCTACTAAAAAATGGTCAAAATATTATCTACTACGCTATTTATTTCTTTTTTAATGTGAAAGATGAAAGTTTTATCCTCCTTAGAATTCAGGAATCATTTGCTTTGGTGCTAATGGACAGTTTAGAGAGTCAGCCAAACGAGAAGATACTGTAGAACTAGCTGCACTTGGGGCGCAGCTTACAACGGAGCGAAATGAAATCATAAATGCCAGGACACGTGCCAGGACAACGTGCCTCCCGTTGCAACGAGGTGCTAAAGTTTTCTCTGCCGCTTGCCCATTCCCGTATTTTTTTCTTCTTTTTTTTGGCAACTCCGGACGAGTCGCGAGTGGCTCGCATTCCGAATGCAAGTTAGTTAAACATTTAAATTTATTTATTGGACTTGGCTTGGCCCCTGGTCCGGACTTCGGAGTACAGAGCGCAGCAGCCACGACCATTTAAAATAATCAGAAAATAAAATAAGTAAGGGGGATAGAGGTGGACTTACCGTGTGAATCCTTGGAGGAAGCGCCTCCACCTCCGCCGCCACCTGCTCCGCCAGGACCCATGCTGCTGCCTCCGCCGGACATTCCAACGCCGGAAGTGGAATGCAGGCGCGCTAATGTGACCGGCATTAGCAGAGCCATCGCAAGGAGCAGGGCCATAAAAATTTTCCACATTGTTAACGTGGCCATTTGACTTTTATTGCACTTCATTTTCCCGGCTCGCCCTTTCTGTCTATATATTTTTTATAATTTTTCCTTGACTCCTTTTCCGTTGGTCCTTCTCCGCTTGTTGATTTTAATTTGATGTGACTTAAGTTGGATTTGGTTTGCAGATTTTGCGCTGCACTTTTTCTTTCCTATCCCGGGCTCCGATTCCGTTTGCGATTGCGACTCCTCCAGTTTCGGCTTCCCCCGCTCCTAATGGAAGCACATTTCGGCTTCTCTAGGCTCTGGCTCCGCCCTTCCAGTGGCAGCAGCTGCAATTGAGAAGAGAAGGAATAGGGAGTGAATCCATTGGTTCCATTGGCCAGAGTATTGAAAAGTTTTTAGTTTGGAGGCTAGTTAAAAAGTTGAACAAGTTTCTTTGCTCTTTTATTCGACTCTTATTTTTTCTTTTTTTTCGTTAAAGTCAAGTTGAAGCCGCAATTATCGAGTTGTAAGGCGACGCGCCCTGTTAAGACCTCACACAGATGTTCATGTTCACAGCGTTTGGAAAACTCAATTTCGGGGAGAAAAGTTTCCCAAAGAGAGATGAGCAAGTTCGTCACCTTGCTGGAAAGTTTTGGGGGTTTGAGACTTAGGGTGAATCAAAAGGCGGTTTGACAACATTAGTCATGGAGTTTAAGGGGAGTAATTATTGAAGCGACAGTTCGGAGTGGAATAATAAAATATTACGACGCAAACTTTTAATTTTGTTGATGAAACCACTGATTAACCTAATAAGAGATATTTGGTTTTTTTTTTGAGTAGAGTCTTTCTAACACAAACAAAGTACTGGAGTAGTATTACTATTGTTTTCTAAGGTTTCGCTGACATTTGTTTAAGCTTAAAATTGCAGTTTAAGTGCAAAAAATAATATGTTGCCTCATTTACAGAAGAGGATCTGAAGCTAGAAGGAGGAAAGATGAATTTTTGTATATTTATGGGGGCCTTTAAGACAGGATTGAAATTGAAATAGATTTATATGTGTTCTAGGGTGGGACAGTAAATGGGTGAATTTACCCATCAACTTTTTTTTTCTGCTGTTGAAGACATTTTTAAATGATTTAAAGTCGAATCAGATTTTGGTATGTCCTTTTACAGAATCAAATAAATATTAAAACTTAAAAAATAATGTATGCTTAAACGTAGTTGACATAAAAAATAATACAATTATCAACACATGATTTTAACTTAAATTATCGTGTATACCAACAACGTTTAGAGTTTCATTAAGGAAGGATATTGTTTAATAGTCTATCGATATCACGGTCGGACGACAGTCCATGTAGTGACGATGAGCACCAATACTGTATCGAGCCGTACAATTTAAAATCTGCTGCGATATTCCGATCAGAACCATCTATTATACTATATATCTTTAACCAGAAACATTTATATTGTAAAGCTCTTTAAAACGTCATACTAAGATATACAAAACATACAAAAACGGATAAGTTTAGATAGACTTATCTGTAATTAATTTTTGTTACCGTCACTATTAATCATCACAACATCAGTGAGACAATTTGATTCCTTGTCTCGACAGAAACCAATTGTTTTTGACTTGACATAACTGTGTTACTGCTTGTACTAAAACTCATAAAAAAAATACAAAATACTGAACAAAATAAAGCAAAATGGGGTAAAAATTTACATTTTCCAAAACTGTGCCTTAATTCGCCGTGTTCGCCTCACAATAAATTTATGCTGGAAATTAAATGTGTCATCTCAGCGTTATACATACATATATCTAAATTTATATTTTTTTAATCAGTGAATAAAGTTTTTCCGTTTGAGTTGCATTACCGAATTCAATTCAAGTTTCAACATCCCCGAACCTGCAGATAAAACATCTACGCAAACAAAAAGTTACCATTTCCATTTGTCAACCCTACATTTACCCAGCCCAATATCGTTCTCCGACAATCTTAAGATCGGCATACAACGATAAAATTCGCCATAAGCAATATCCAACAAAGGGCGAAAAATATTGCTTTCCCTTAAAAACAAAAAAAAAGAAATAACTGACATAAAAAACCGGTAGAAAAAATTGACACACGACTGAAGAACAAAAAGACATCTCATGTATCTCTGTTGGAGAAGATGTCCCCAGAAAATAATAATGATTTGCAAATATACAAAGCGAAAACCTGGATGGGGGAAAGAGAAGCTTAAAGGTGAGCCGCAGAAGAGGACAAAACGCTGACAAAGGAGAAAAAGGTAGCGCCAATAAACAGACCCAAAAGGTGGCCAAGATGGCGGAGATGGAAAGGATGTTGGCTGGGGCCTGGGCATAGACAAAAAGGCAAATCAATAGGCAACAAAGACGCAACCAAAAAATCAACCCAAAGTCGGGCAGAATTTTTCAAGTCCTTTGGCCGGTTCGCCACACTCGGCTTCCTGCTCCTTCTACTCCATCTCCATCTCCACCTACTGCCATTGTCATTTTGTCAACGCGTCCGCCGAGTGTCGTCCTGCTCCTTAAGAAAAAATGTAAGACAGCACAATAAGCGACCAAAAATATGGACGTGAGATAAGCAGCAAGGGGCACCGCCGGAAATGCGGAAAGGTGCCAATGTGGGGCAATATAATAATAATCATAAGAATAACGGAGGTCCGGGCCGCACCCCCTCAACACAAAATAATGATGATAAAACTAATGGTCCGACTGGCAATTAAAAAAAAATTGTTTAGGTTCCTTCCTTCCGCAAAAAAATGAGTGGAAATATTTAGCTGCCAGGCCATGGGCAGGAGGAGAAGGGACCCAACTTGAACTACACTTGAGCAATTTGCGCACAGTCGAGTGCGCACATTAACCCACACAAAGAACACCCAAAACACACAACAAACAACAAAACCAACAATGGCAAAACCAACATGGCGTACAGCGAGCGGAAACGGAAACGTCGGTCGGCCGAGCTAGCGACCAGCACCAGAACCATCTAACCAATAGACAAACACAGAGGGACACTGGTGGAGGTCCGTGAAACTAAAAAAATATATATGGGAATAGGAGCGAATGCAGACTATGTCCAAATGATAAATACCCTTAAAAATACTAGTAAAAGTACTATAAAAACGTATCCATGAAAAATATGCTAAAAAAAACCGACCATTCCTATGGCCGGATCAACGTCCATCTATTTGCAGACGATTGAAAATGTTTCACAAAGTAGATCTCATAGAAACAGACAACTTGACCAAAAGTTTGGGAAACGACATGTTTAATGTCAAAAAAATGGAACGATTACGTGTAATATGCGAAAAACGCAAATTTCTTCGATATATTTTTATTTTCATTTCCACAAGCGCATTTCACAAAACATAGTTGACGAAAATAAAATAATTTAGAAGTAAGAGAATGGCAAAACCCAAGTTAAAAATTTAAATTTATAATTCCTGATCTCAAATATCTCAAAATTTTAAAATTCATTAAATAAACTATTAAAATTTAATAAACATTATTAATCAACATTATTTTAATAAACATTACTAATAGTACTTTCGACATTGTGCTAGTTAATACGTAAGCTTAATTTGTTATACTAAAATATTTAAACTGCAAATACCAGATTGATTACTCTGCCCTGCAAGAGTTTTGAAAATAGAATGCACAATACTGTTTTTGAAGTGATTTTTTGCGCTGAACACAAATTCGGACTTGAAAATCATCCATCAAGTTACGTTGTTGAGAAATCAGGTGTTTTTGGCCATTATAAAAAAAAAAATGTAAATGGCCAAAAACGATGTTTTCAGGGTTTCAACCGCTGATTTCTCCAAAACGTGACGTGGTGAAAAAATACCTTCGGAAATACAATGTCGCATTTTACTCGCAGAACAAAAATTTAAATTTGCAGGGTAGTGTTATACATACATATATAATTCGATTTTACATGTAAGAATTATAATATGCCGTTAAGCTTTATGCTTTGTGTTATTTTAAGATATTTTCAACTATCTCGATTGACTGTTTTCTTCCTAATATTCACAATATAGCATGTATAGTAGACCCGAAGCCAAGTCATTCCTTACCCCAAGAATAAAGCATTAGGCACACACGTAACTCTGAAATAGGAATGAAAGGAAACATTTGATGGACATATTTTATTGCATGCAGTCATCGTCTGAGGCCTGTCGCTGCTGCCATTCAGTGGCTGCCTGAGATACGGACGGATGGATGAACTGAAGTGCCCGGAGCAAGGATCTCCTGCAGCCGAGTAAGGACTCATGCACGGGCAATCTAGACAATAGTTGTGGCATTCCCCGCTCGCCTCGCCTGTCAATGGCTGCCCAGCACTTCCTGACCCTCGATTGGCCCTCTCACTTTGTGTCTGGCCCGACTGCTCGTTGTAGTTTATTATTCCCGCCAGTCTCATTCTTTTCTATTTGGTCTAAATAAATTTTTATCATGTGCAAAGGGCCGGGCAGAGCAAACAATCTCTTAGTCCGTCACTTCAATCTGCCATGCACTTGCTACCTCATTCCGACCGCTAGTCATTCAGTCAGTTATTCATTCAGCCACTCACTTCCGCATCCCGCATCCCAGCCCCCAGGACCCTGCCTGTTTTGCCTGTTTCTTATGGTCTCTGTGGTTATTGAAGCGATCATTTGGAACATGCAGAGAATTTTCCTTTGGTTTTTCTTCTTTTCCCATCGCTTCTCTCCATTCCTCTCACTCCCTCTATTCGCTTACCAAACATTATTAATGGCAAAAACGTTTAATATGCGAAAAATTTAAGAATATTGCTTTCAGATTACGGCATTAATATTGGCGCGAACGATTCGATTGCGCCATATCTGATTTTTAGTGTCGTTGAGATTAATGCTTCCGGATTCCTGTACATTCATACAAATAAATCTATATGTACATGGATGTAAAGACAGGCCTCGTCCTTGGTTGACATATGGCCAACACTTAAGCCACTGGCTTTATGCCACAGCAGAAGGCGAAATTTATGTGCTCGCAGGGGAAATATCTTTTCATGTCGCCGTCCGCACACTCGCCCATGTATAAATATTTATTGTTCATATGTACTTGCGGTCAACCAATCGCAATCAAATTGTTTTCGAGCTTCTAGCGTAGCTCCCAGCTTGATTAACTTTGATAGATATTAAGGTTTGTTTACTGCTTCCAATACTTCCAATTATTTTCTCCTAAGGCTATGACAGAGTGCTAAATTATACAATAATATATTTTAGTTACTAAGCTTTCTATTTCAGCAGTAGTAACTGCAATAAACATATAAAGCAGCTCGAATTTATATTTAACGGAATAAGTTCGTAAAATGTGCGATGAGAAAATGGCATTTAATTAACGGGCGGATACCAAATTTAAGAACACTCAACTTCGAATATTGTGTGATTTTAAAGTGTTTGAAGGTTTAGTTTGGAAAACGTCAATGATTTGTTTTTTAATTTTTGTTTTATTTAATAAGCATATAATTTTGGGAAATATCTAATACCTACATCCAACGAAAAACGTAATAGATGCTATACTGTACTATACTAACTATACTTTTCTTATACTCGTATGATGCTTTTATATAATCTGTACCGATTTAAGAAAAATCTTTAACCCGACAAACATTTTCGAATTTTCGTATAATAAAGTCCTCGAAAAGACACAATTGAATCTATAGTGTATAAAAACTATTTAAACTCGTTATACTGCATAAGTATACTTTTAAGCCAATGCGTATTAAATGGATCATTTCCATTATTTATGATTCGTAAAGCTGCTCCATTTATTGAGTAAACAACACAAGAAGTTTCGGCAGGGACTCTTTATTTTTCGGAATTTTTTGAGACTGGAATATTTTCTTGTAAATGGTATTTCAGATATTGCAGATGAGTTGGCAAAAGCGAAAAGTCAAGAAAGTGCCTTAACTAAGGGAAGCCCTGAACATACAAATCAAACAGATGCCACAAATAAGGATGGACGGAAGGCCTGAATGAACGCTCTCCCTTCCCTTTGGTAAACATTACCCTCCCGATGGCTGATTCAATAAACTTATGCAAATATTCAATTTAAGGAAGTTTTTTTTGACAAATGATAAGGCCAAACAAAAGGCAGCCAGACAAATAAAGTTTTCACACCAAAAAAAATGCGCATGAATAAGGGATAAGGAAGAGATATCCGGCGGGTTGCTTAGCAAAATTAAAATGGGAAATGCCGAGTTCTAAACAACTTTTCACCAGGTTTTCCATCATACAAGGCACACCAATCAAGCTAAACAACTTATTCGTGGCCCCCTGACTGCTCTTGTAAAAGGAAACCGAAGTAAATTTCAATTTAACCTTCATCGAGTAAAACTCATTTATATTTATAAATTCACCGACAACGCCGCAAAAAATAAAAACAGACAGAGGCAGACAGAAGCAGGGAAAGAGACGGAATATGTAACCGGTATAAATAAATGCCAAGCGGAGGGCAAAGGAAAAAACACAATAAATAAAAATGCGTGCGTCTGTGGCAGCATAATAAAATTGCACCGAGAACAGCAGCAACAACAGTAGCAAACGAAAAACACCAAACCTACCTACAAGCCGAACCGGAAGCAAATTCAGAGAAGCCCACAAAAGATGTAGGGAAAGGTCTGTGGGCGAGCTAACGAATAATAAAAGTAAGGCAGGCCCGCACGGAGAACGGCCAAAAGGGATAAAAATCCATCAAACTTGCAGATAAGCCGCACAGACGATGAGATGAGCACAAGGACGAGAAACGAGAACTCGCCGGAGTATAGCCAAAAATGGAGAGCTTCGACTCTGATCACCCACACAGAATTCCCAGCACTGAGGGCGGACATTGGCATCGTAAAAGGCAGAAATATTGAGCAAAATAATGTTTCATTTCGGTAAAATAACATACTCATCATTGAATATACAATATAAATGCAAAGGCCAATCCGAAGCTCTAAGGTCGAATGGCTATTCGCCACCCACCTTTAATGGCTGGCAGGGGCAGGGCCACTCAAATTCCCAGCAGGGCTCTTTGACTCCGAGAAGTATGCTTTAGTAATGAAATTCGGTGGCTCACTAAACTTTATGGCAATTAAAAACACTTCTTAGGCCGAGCGTACTCCTAGAATCAAGATGACTCAGCTGGATAAGCGAACAATCAATTATATAAAATTAAGCTGCGAATTTTGGAATACAAATTGCATAAGCTCGCTGTACTTTAGATAAAAATAATCAAACTTATTCTTATTCAATGTATCCCAAATTTCCTTTTAGTTATGTATATTGCTCGGCCTACAAATCAATCAATTGAAACAAAGCCTGACATTTTGCAAAAAGCCACCTACCAATCCAACTGCTCGCAACGACTTCAATTGTATTTTCTTTTCCAAGAACTAAACTGAGCTCCCAGAGGACTGCGCCAACCATCTGAAGCATCTTCTACAAAAGTTGAGAATTGCTTTGGAATCATTTGCAGCCGCAGCCGTCCTAAACCAAAAAGCAGACATCTGTTTGCCTCTTTGGAGCGTTTTCGTGCCACGTCAGGTTTGTTTGCTGTTTGTTAATATACACTTTTTATGCCGTTTCATTGTGCTACTGCTCGGATCGATTACGGTTCCAAGTGCCAGATACTTGAGCGTGAAATTCACAGAATAACGCACGTGTCTACCAGCCGCCTTTTATTTAAGTTGCTGATTCCGTCTGGTTTGTCTGTCATTAGGAAGATTGATTTCAAACGCGTGAAAAATCTTCCCTTTAGCGCTTTTGTTATTTGGAAAGAACCACACGCACATTATTGGTATAGAGCCTCATATTTCCAATTTGTTGTATTATTTGAGTAAAGGAAATTGGCACGATTTTATATGGTTTTTTATTCGCTGTGGCAAAATAATTAGGAAATCAATCATTTTAAATTATTTTCCCTCATCAAGATCAAACAAGTTTGTCAAAAATGTATTTTTGAAATAGTTAACATTATTGTGTCACGTTCATATTTTATTTATCTTTTATTATTTAATATTTGGTCAAGGATAGCTAAAATTCAGAAATATCTTTTTTTGGCTTTGGAAGCAGACTTGGAAATACTGCTGTTTTAGAAAGGAGCCACCTCATCCTACATTAGTATCTTTGTCTGACCGACTTTAGCTCTTAAAATCCAGTGTCAATACTACGAATTATTTTTAAATTAGAAACCGACTTCTTTAAGCGAACTTTCAATCGGATTATGTTCTCGGCCAAATTTGACAAGTCTTAAATAAGCACGTCAAAATAAATTCAAAATTATATGTAAAGTTTTACTATTTAATTTTCACAACTGCAAAAACTTGCAAAGAAATACAAAAACTTTCTTAATGTACACATTAAAAAAGTGTGATGAAATTGCATAAAAGTTTAACTCACTCGGCACATATACACGGAAACACAGAGCTCAAGGGGTAAAGGGATGAGAGGTGGAGCAAGCCGATGGATGGGAGGGTAAAAAGTACATTAAAATCACATTAACCCGTCGTCGGTTAAGGTTGGGTATGCATAACTTTTGTTTATTCGCTTTGGCTTAATGCCTTTTTGAAGTACGCATACACGGGAAAAATACGTACCCCTGATAAGCCCCCATATATTTGAATATACTTGGGTAAGTAGCACTGTCAACTTACTAACCCCTAACTGCGAGTCCCTCTGGGAAATGTATCTCGTCTTTTCTGTTATACCCACTGCACGTAATTGACTTTTCGCCATAAATTTTAAGTCCAACAATTGCAGGCGACATTTTCCCCTCGACTCCTCCGTCCACCAGCTCAATTAGCCATTAGGCTTTTGTAAATTGTCAAAAATGTTTGTGGGCAGTACGCGAGGGAGACAATCAAAAATGTAGCCAACAAATTTGAATCTCTATCTCTGCATTCGTATTTGTGGGTGGCAGCGGACAGCCGGGATCCCAGCTTCTGGCTATTATATCCATTTTAGGGGTAGTCGTGCGTGCCCATTTGAAGGCTCTTGGAAGGGCTTTGTCGGTGGCTCATTTGCATATTTTAATTGTCCAGAAATAAGAGTGGGATTCGACATTTCTCTACAAGATTCAAATATTAACTTTTCAGCACTGTTCTGCTTGCCTAACTAATTTATTCATTTCCCTAAAACTAAGTTAGAAATATGCTCGTTTATAGAACAGGTTGCAAAGAAGCTCGAACAGAGACTTATCATATTTCTCTACAGAAATCCAGCATGCAAATGTAATTAACAGCTGAAAGTCATTTGGGTTTGCTTCAGGGCAAGTTGTTTTAAAAGTTAGCTTGGCCTCCACCTGCTGTAAATATCTAACTTCGATGGAACATCAACTTGGACTATGTTTGCCAAACATTTACTTTATCAACACTCAAGGTTAAATCACCGAAAAGCACTTTAATTTTCATTAGACTTAGTAAAAGAGGCTCTTTAGTTTTAAGGTATATTAGAATATGTATAAAGATAATAAAACTGAACTCTTGCAGGTTCCAGGTAAACAAAAATAAAATATTTTATAATTTTTTAGCACAATCGAAAATAACAGCGGAAAATGAATTGTATTTTCCTAAAAATTTGTTTCGGCTTAGTAAATGGGCTTAGAATTATCCAAATCTATATTTTAATATTTGTATACGATCATTTTTAAAATACAATGAATATGCAAAAGTTTGATTTTCAAAATATTATATCTTTCTGAGAGCTATATATTAAAGCATTAAGAGTTCAAAGATTAATATACATTAGAATATATGTATATACCCCAGTATTTTTGTTAATACGATCTTAAACATTGGGATTATACAATTTTAATATATCTCTTTATTTTTCAATAAATTACTTAACAGTCTACCTATTTTCTGCTTGCAACATTTTTCTATTTTTCTTTTTCTTTTTGCAATGCTAGACAATGGCAACAAAGATCAGTTAGGCAGGGCAGAAAAAGGAAAAAGATGAGCAAGAAAAGACGAAAAAAAACAAGTAAATAAACTTTGGGCAAAAGTTTTTGGCAACTTTCTGGCAGTCAGTTGGCGCATTTTAAGTTACGGCAATCGGCGCGGGCCAGTGGCGTCGAAGAAGTGGAGAAAATGGGGGAGATCACGGGGGAATACGTATACAAGTTGCGAGCGACGGGGGCAAATCGGAAGGGCGGCGAAAGTGAAAAACTGGCGCATCGAGACAAGAGCTTAAAACCACGAATTCCACAACTCCCACACTGGGAAAAAGACGTCCAAATTCAGACAAGCTTCCCGAATTCGGAACAATATTTAAAATTTCAGCGAAATATAGATTCATAATTCAAAATGAATAAATCATAAATTTCACGAGAATCATACAATTTCACAAAACTTCCATTATAATTAAATATTCGTTTATTTTCAATATCGTTCAGGCGTGTCACAGAATTTGCTATGAACTTGAAATTAATTGAAAATTTGTCGAAAGTAGGCAATGAAATAATTTAAGTTCCAAATTAAATGTACATATATTTTGTTATTAGAAAGATTAAATGTACCAAACTTTTGAAAAGCGTTTAAATTGATTCTGCAGCTGTCCTGTATTTGGTTCTGTTTTTTAACTGAATAACTGACGAAGGCTTAGAGCGTAACCCGATATTTGTAACTTGGTATTAATACAAAGTGTAAGATACTGCATAGACTTTTAATATAGTTGTAACCAATCTGAGTTCAGAATTGAAAGCAGCGATATATGTACAGTATCTATTGAATTCAATTGAAATATGATTAAAACACGGTTTCAAAACATAATATAATAGTTGAGTTTTTATATTTATTTGAAAACATTTTCAATCTTTGTAAAAGTATAAAACAAATTTATTGAAAAGCCTTGAACAATGACCTACTTATTATTGGTTTCTAACTCGTTCTAGAGAGTCATGTGATTGTTACCTTCACATTGCCAGAACAATCAAATTCAATAAAGTTACAGGATTACAAACACCAACTATTCAATTTGATCTTTTTTTTTCTCACTGCAAAAACTAAGGGGCGGATTTCAACTTCAGCTTGCAAAGTTTCCGGCAAAAAAGTCACTCTTAAAGAGCAAAAAGTGAGGCCAACTTACCTGGCCAGCAATTTAAATTTGTCCCACGCAGGATAATCCTTTATTGCAGTTGTTGTTTCTAATTTGGTTGCTGTTGCTGCTGTTGCTGTTGCTGTTGCTGTTGCTGTTGCTCTTGCTGCGGCACTTTTGTCACGCACAAGGAGGCAGTGGGCCAACTCGGAGCTGACCACGTGACCATCAAAACACAAACAAACACAGCACACACACTCGCGGGATCCTGGCCAATACTTAGTAGCTGGTTTTAGTGTATGCTTGCGAACGAGAACGGGAAATTAGGGCTCCCAGAAGGAACTGGCAGGCAGGAGTGGAGGGGCATCAGCTCCTTTCGCTCACTTTCCCAAGCAATTGCGGGGACATAAACACGCAAACATTTCCCGCGCCCGCATTTCCCTTTCCCAGCGCCAATCTAGCCCTGCAGTCCTCACAATCGGGGCGGAATATTCTAATTAGCTCTTATTGATTTCGATAATTCGTCCTGTTGGCGGCACCAGTTATGTTATTCGCGACTACGAATCCGACTCCTTGCAGGACGAGGCCCGATAACTTCGCTATTCAACGGCTGCCGCAGCGAGCGCCAGCATCCCCGCTTAAACGTTTCAAACAGTCCGACGGCTGAGCTTCAACTGACTCCGCCCAGCCAGCGCAAAGCCCCACCAGTTATTTTATTCGCGACTACGAACCCGACTCCTTGCAGGACGAGGCCCGATAACTTCGCTATTCAGCGCAAAGCGCCACGACTGGCAGCCAAATAACCCAAAACAAATGGAAAATACCCCCGAGAGAGCCAGAGAGCGAGAGAAAAATGCCCTGGATTCCCTTAAAGAGCAAAAGTCTCTTTAAGATTCCCTTAAAAGAATTTTCCCTACCCGAAGAGCGTGGTTCGTTCGCCACTTGATAGTAACCATTTTTCTAACGTTATATTTTGGTTTAAAAGAGAACACTGAACATATATCCAGGCTGAAAGTAAAAAAGGCGGAAAGAACCAAGTTCAAGGCTATTATTTAACTCCTTACTGTTTTAAGTCCTTCATTACAGGCTGTCTACTGCAATTACCATTCAAGCTCCCGTATTTGACACTCTAATAGCTGTAATCACTGTGGACTTCAGTCCACGTAGTGACGATGAGCAAGGAGACTACTATATACAACCGTAGAATTGAAAATCTGTAGATAGTCTGATCAGAACCATTTATATCTTAATCGAAATGTATTGTAAGCCTCTTTGAAACTGCATACTAAGATTTTTCAGAAACGGATTAGTTTAGGAGAAATGGGAGTGAAAGTGCGAAGTTAAAAAATTTTAAAATTGGAGCTATAGGGGCCGTTGGAGCAAAAATCAAAAAAAATGTTTAATGTTGTTGTGATCTAGCTTTTAATACGCGTCGAATGACACCTCGATCATCCTGATCCGATACTCCGTTCAAAAGATATTCAATAAACAAGATTTTAACGGCCTTTCCGAAATGAGAACGTTTGTCCTGTTGTTTGTCTGTCTGCCGATTTTTTTGTTTTAGAGTCCTGAAACCACTTTTACTATATTTAACAGCTCGAGCTGAACATTTTTTGTTTTACGACATTTTTTTGTTTCTTGCTAGCTTGGCGGGAAAACAGCTAAAAAAGCTAGATTTCCACCGCCCATAACTTCTAAACGACTAAAGCTACAGAAATATGTCGTGCTACGGTCTATATGTCGTTAGAAAGGTATTTTGAAATGATAATAGCTTTGCCTGGACATAATTTATCTAAATACAATATTTAAGAATTTATAATTAAAATGATTTTTTTTTTATAACAACACATATTTATAATATAACACATATCTAGAAAAATTCGCTTTCTCGAGATATTACTCATTAAAATTAGTAGCTTAGATCCTATATACCTAACCTTTTACGTGCTTTATACATACATTTATGTAAAAATACATGTAGAGTCATATAGAGACGTGCACAATTGCAATAAAGTTTAAAACCATAAAAAAAAAAAAATAATAATTAGTTTCAAAATCGGCACGCTGCCTGTTTTGCCTTTTAAAATTTTTCAGCTAAGTGCCGATTCTGAAACTAATTAAAAAATTAAAAAATGCAAGCAATAAATAAAGATCAGTTCATTACTGCAAAAAATATTTTTTAGTTTTTTAAATATTAACGTTATTTTTATCTTTACGGGACCCACCACTTGGCAGCACTCCCGAAGTATTTGCGGTAGCGCATCAGATACTGGGCACCTTATAAGGTATAATAATAAATAAGTTAAGTAATTAATCAAACTAGTTTACTAGTTTAAACTAGTTATGACGATTATGCTGGCAAGGATCATGGCGATCAGATGATCCAAAGTGAACCGGAGATGTGTCATCGTTTTCTGGGCTATGTGGTGCCGTTCAAAGCTCAATTTAAAATTTAAATCAAATTCACATGAAAACGAGAAAGAAAGCTAACTTCGGTAAACCGAAGTTGGTATACCCTTCCAGTCTGCAATTGGATCATTGAAAATCGAACCGAATGTTGAAAAAATATCGAATTTTGTAAATTTTACATTTTACATGTATAATTTTACATTTTCATATAAGTCGACCGATCGCTTCTATGGCAGCTATATGATATAGTTGTCCGATCTTAATAAAATTAAAACCGTAATTCTAAAAAAGTAAAAAACGGCTACAATACGAAATTTATAGAAATACGTTGAAAAACAGAGAAAATAAAATTTTTCTTCATTAGTTTCGCCATCATTCCTATGGCAGCTATAGGATATAGTGGTCCGATTTCGGCCGTTCCGACATATATACTGCGTGCTAAAGAAATAAGACTATGCTGAATATCTTAGCCCGATAGCTCAAAAACTGAGAGACTAGTTCGCGTAGAAACCGACAGACGGATAGACGGACAGACGGACAGACGGACATGGCTAGATCGACTCGGTTGGTGATGCTGATCAAGAATATATATACTTTATGGGGTCGGAAATGCCTCCTTCACTGCGTTGCAAATAT
>VNJZ01011659.1:0-12930 GCA_008042795.1 Drosophila asahinai
ATAAGGTTTGAATTTTAACACACCGCCCTAAGGCACTGCTGTTGCAAGCTGTAGCCGACAGGTGGCGCATTCGAGCCTTGGCCGTGCGATATAATGGCGCCAATATATGTTAGCAATAAGGTTAGAATTTTAACACACCGCCCTAAGGCACTGCTGTTGCAAGCTGTAGCCGACAGGTGGCGCATTCGAGCCTTGGCCGTGCGATATAATGGCGCCAATGTATGTATGTACAATGTAGTGTATGTAAATTTTTTAATTGCCTTTTAGTATGAAGCGCAAACGTTTAGGTACCGGGAATCTCACAGTCGAGCATAGTCGACTGTAGCTTTCTTACTTATTTTTTATTTGTACTTGTACCTAATTTATACAAGAACAAGTAGGAAAGCTACAGTTTAGTGTGACTGACTGTGAGATACACGCTACTCAAAGCATTGTTGGTGAAATTAATAGACGCAGTGAAATGGAAAAAAGAATAAGTTGACATGAAAACAAATGTTTCTAGGAACATGATAAACAACACCCAAATAGACAAATGTTGCTAGGAACATGTGGGGCAACACTCAAAAAGGGAAATATTGCTAGCCCCATGTTAGGCAACACGCACTGGTGCTGTCAACACAGAAGAAGAAGCATACACTGAAACATTATTGTTTAATAAATAATTGAGAAGCTTTAGAAGGTGCCGGTCGTGGTTTTGCTCGCTCCTACGATTATATTGATTTGCCTGTAAAGAATCATTAAAAATTGTTTTCTTTTCAATAAAATGAACTCAGCCGGGAACGTTTCTTTTAATTACGTTACCATCGGCCGGCAAAAAGTTTCTACCTTGCCAGTCAATAACAATTTATAAATTTGCTTATACTATCCCTATACAATACTATACTATTCGACTTCGAATATTGCTTCTCTTTCTCCTGTTACATCTCTCTCTGGATCTCCGTACCGACGCTGCCTGTTGTAGTTGCGCTCACCGTTCTTCAACTGCGCGGGATTTGGTCTCTCTCAATCTGACAGCACTCCCAAATTTGTCTGCTCAGAACCGACTCTCGCTGGATCGCCGCACTGACGTTGCCTATGCACGGTAGTTCTCTCGAACTACTTTGCTGTTGCTGTTGTTGCTGCTCTTGCTATTGCCGATCTTCAATCTGTGCTGAATTTGACAGGCCTTTTGAACTGCTCTCTCAATCTGTCAGCTTAGAATCTACTCTTTGCTGGACCGTCCGTCTGAACTGCTGTGCTTGTCCTGCTTTCTACATAAAGCTATTCACCTCTCTCTTTTATGCGCTCTCTTAATTTGGAGTATTGCATTTAAGCACTGGACAAAAGGAGCATAATCTGTGAATTTAGCGGAGTTATTACTGGTGAATCGTATCTTACTTTCTGGCTGTGCGATAACCGTTCTCACCTAAAATATGCTGGCATTTGTCATTATGGCCGAATCAGTAATATTCTTGGAAAAAATATTGGATTGACTTGGTCCTGTCTTGCCTGCTGCGAAGCAAACTCGTAATGATTTTCTGGAGGTTTGAAAGTGTATAGCGACATAAGATTGCCGCCATAATTTCACCCAGTACATTTTGTCGCGAACTTATGGCGTTTTTTTCTGGCGATATTTTGACGCCGAAAAACGTCATAAGATCGCTCGAACTTATGTCGCTTAAAAATTAGTTGTTCCGGACGCTTTTGAAGTGACATAAGATCGCCGCAGAAAAAACGACATAATTTCGCCAGCCCCGGTCATATGACACCGATAAGCGTCATAAGATCGCGCTAAATTATGTCGTTTAAAAATTAGTTGTGGCGGACTTATGACGCTTTAAAGTGCCATAAGATCGCCGCAGAAAAAACGACATAATTTCGCCAGCAGCGATCATAAGATCGCGCGAAATTGTCGTTTTAAAATTACTTGTTCTCAAATGCATGTATGTACATGTATGTACGAACATTAATTAATATACCGCTTAGTGAATTGGATAAAAAAATATATTTTTATTTTTATACATTTGCAGAGGGTATTATAATTTTGACCAGATGTTTGCAACGCAGTGAAGGAGGCATCACCCCATAAAGTATATATATATTCTTGATCAGCTGGACTGGTGAGTCCAGTCGATCTAGCCATGTCCGTCTGTCTGTCTGTCCGTCTGTCGGTTTCTACGCGAACTAGTCTCTCAGTTTTTGAGCTATCGGGCTGAAATTTTCAGCATAGTCTTATTTCTTTAGCACGCAGTATATATGTCGGAACGACCGAAATTTCATTAAGATCGGACCACTATATCATATAGCTGCCATAGAAGCGATCGGTTGATTTATATAAAAATGTAAAATTCTACATGTAAAATGTAAAATTTACAAAATTCTATATTTTTTCAACATTACTAAAATGGTTCGATTTTCAATGATCCAATTGCAGACTGCAAGGGTATACCAACTTCGGTTTACCGAAGTTAGCTTTCTTTCTCGTTTATCTCTGCAATTGAGCAATTTTGGTACGAATTTCGCGGCGACCCGTCTCATCCCCAAATCATTGATAAAAATCGAATGGCACGAGACAATCAATATGTTTAGGTCTTCAGCAACTTTTCTAACGGTGATTTGACGATTGGCCAATACCATTTTCTCCACTTCATGAATTTTTTCATCTGTTGTTGGAGTGCTCGGGCGTCCGGCACGCTCTTCGTCGTTCACATCTTCTCGGCCTTCTGAGAACATTTTGTACCACCGATTAACGTTGCTTCGGTCGAAGGTAGCTTCTCCGTATGCCACAGTCAACATTCGGAATGCACCCGCGCACTTAATTTCGTTTTCCACACAAAATTTGATACAGGTTCTTTGATCCATTTTTTTGAATAGGTAAAAATCGAATTGCAAAAAATTCGAAATTCGAATATGCGTAACCCGCGAAATTCAAAATTCGCGATAGTATTTGAACACACCTCGTATCAGGCGTCATAACCATTTGTTGAAGCTTTTTAATAATAGCTAAGTCATATAGGAACGACCTCTGGACATAATACCAATTAACACTCACAATGGGAGACCACATACGAGTATATACACTCGGCCGCATATTTCTGCGTACAGCACCATAAAAAATCAAAACTTTGACTTTAACGTCAAGTAACTCGGCAAATATTTTGCACTGCAAAAATGGGCTCATTCAATTAGTCATTCAATTGGCCGTCTCCTGATATTTTTGCAGAATTATGCGCTTAGCGATATTCTTATAATAACCATTTTACTCATACCCTTCTCAAAAAAGCAGTCGCAAAAGTCTGCGTACAGCTAAGAAATCGTCTTTTAATTGCAAATTAGAAGCTTCTCGGTTACCCCTTTTTGTGAAAAACTTCCTTCAATCGTTTGGGCAACGATTTCACTAATTTACTTGTATCCTCTGGTGTGATTTTCTGCCATTCTTTGAGGATAACTGACTTAATCATTTTGGGTAATCTTGGGTTCGACGTAATCTTGGGTTTTCTTATGCAACGCTCCAGAAGATCCCATAAATGTTCAATAGGATTCATGTCCGGAGATTGTGGTAGAGGTCACGCGCGAATGAGTATTCTGCGAGCATGAAGAATTCCCATTTCTGCATAGATCATAATACACAATTACCCCATTTTTCTTTAAGTTTCCTCAATAAAATCAGTAATTGTTTTGACCACAACGCAAGCTTTACTCATTTGGCTGCATTCAACAGAGGCTGTAGCTAAGTCTTCAGACCCTCATGTGCACCATCCAAAGTCATCATGTTCTAGTTGGATTGTTCTGAACTACTTAGAGAAATTTAGATTTTTCTCTTTTCGTCAACTAGCTTGGACGACCATATTTGGGCGTCAATAAAATTGAGCCCGACGTTATGTATTTTATAATAACTCTTTAAACAGATGACTACGATCTGCCAATGCTTCTTTCACTTGAGCACTCGAGAAACACTTTCCGGCAGCGCTGTTTTAAAGGCCGGTACGCAGACGAACGAACAAAATACTAGAAAATCCCAGGAAGAGACTTTTGGTATTTCGAGAGTGGGGTGACGAACAGAATACAAAATGTATAAAACAGGTCGTTCTCGACTATTGGTCTCTCAATATCTCTTACTGAGATACAGCCGCCAGAGGAGTGTCTGGCTGGACAAATCCTTCATTGCCGAGCTCGAGAAGAACATCTATAGTGATGTACAGATACTGACGCAGGAGCAGTTCCAGCGCAAATGAATGCCAGCAATATGGTGTACAATCAGAGTCGCGCATCCACTAAGAACCAAGTAGCTTCAAATCAGTCCACCAGTCCAATAATTTGGAAGCAGCAGGAGTAGCTGCGGCAACCACCGCTACCACCCAGATGGTGGTGAATTATATTTGGTACAAACAGAATCCCTAGCAGCAGCCATATTGCAGACAAATAATTGAGAATAATTTGCATGTATACCAATAAAGATGACATAAAGAAGATAACATTGTTCCGTCTCAACATTTATTTAGCGTCATATGCGTCAGACAAAAATTTGTTTTCAATAAAATCGTTTTCGTTTTGTTTTCAAAAAAAATTTTGCCTGCGGCGCTTTTAGTACTTTCCAACTTTAACATTTATTTATCAAAAGATGCAGACAAAAATTAGTTCCCAACTTTACCACTTATTTAGTACAAAATTCCTTACATTTCCCTTTACAATCAGCTAGAATTGGGGCGGTTAATTAACTGAAACGTAGCCTCAATTGTATTCTATTTTACTATTAATTCATTTTTAAATTCTAATTAGCTGTGGGCGTTATAGTGCCAAAAGGCCCACAAAAAACTGACAGAAAGATCTGTGGGCCCTATGACAATATTGAAAGTGACATATCGCCCGTGGGCGACATGTCATTTTTTTTTGCGTCATAACGCCCATGGGCGTTATTGCATGTACCCGTATAATTCACCACCATCTGGGTGGTGGCGGTGGTTGCCGCAGGTACTCCTGCCGCTTCCAAATTGTTGGACTGGTGAAATGATTCAAAGCTACTTGGTTCTTAATGGATGCGCAACTCTAGAGTTGGCTAGAGTTGCGCTGGTACTGCTCCTGTTCTTCTCGAGCTCGGCAACGAAGGATTTGTCCAGCCAGACACTCCTCTCAGCGGGAAGTGGCCATCACCTCTGACGGCTTTATCTGAGCCACCGAGCGTGATATCTTATGGTGCTCATCAAAGTCATAACCAGATATTACATACATCAATATTTATGCAAAAGTTTTATTTTGCCCAAATCCCTTATTATTGAATTTGTCTTTTCTAATTAAATTACTTTAACTTTTTCTGCTACGGGACGGGATCTATACTATGTGTGTGAAGAAACGGTACGAAAGAGTGACAGACCAATAGTCGAGAGCCTGTTTTATAAATTTTGTATTCTGTTTGTCACCCCGCTCTCCAAATACCAAAAATCTCTTCATAGGATTTTCTAGTATCGTCTGCGTACCGGCCTTTAAAAACGCGCTGCCGAAAGTGTTTCTCGACTATTGACCTCTCGCTCTCTGTGTATGCTTCTTTTTCTTCTTCAGAGCGACCACAAAGGCAGTAGCGAACAAAGGTCTTGCGTGCTTTTTAACTGAATGCATAATGCTTTCTTACTTGTTTTTACTGGAGTAATTATATGACAACGTATTGTTTTTTTTATTATTTTCAGCAAACTACGCCTAACGGTTTATAGAGTTTTGGCATTATGGTGCTTGAACTTGAAGGAAGGAAGCCATTGCGAAATTATATCAGAGGCTGTTATAAAAGAAATAATTAATGACTTCGTACCTCAGCCACAAAATTCTTCGCTTGCGGTAAATATAGTAAAATAAAAACTATTAAATTTTAATACCTCATTTCCTGTCCTTAGCCAATCAAGCGTGACAAACAGCATCTTGAAGAAATATTTTTTATGTTAGGCGTCTCAATCGGAAATAAAAATGATAGCTTGCTTCGTCAGCAAGCTCTTTTTTGCCTGCAGCAATTACTATCATCATCTGGACACATGATAAAGACTTCTATTTTAAAGGAAAGTATACACTCTATTTTAATTTCTAGTTGATATTTTTACAAAATATTTCTTACAGGACGTGCACAATAGTCTATTGGGAATTGGTATTCAAATACACTCAAAACAGATGACAAAGGAAGATTTAAGTACCCTTCTGTATACGCGATTGGAAGTATACAAATTACTCATATTTTTATTAAAATCGCGGAATAATGGATGGATTGCACCTGTGGAAACAATAACAAGCCTTATGGGCGCATTTCGTTTATGCGACAACAGCATTGAATTTAGACAAAATTCAAACTTTGAAGCTTTAGAGAAAATGCTTCATTCCCATAAGAGCAATATTTACTTTGAACAAAGCTTTTCAGATATTCAGTTCTTAAATGTAGGCCATGAAAATGTAAGATTATCAAGAATCGACGTACAAAACCCGTCAGACATGTACAGCCAGAAAAACGATAATCAATTACCTCTAAAACAAAACGAAGCGGAGGAACAGAGAGATAATCTTTCTGAAGTTAGCAGTAAATACGTACTGCTGGATTCCCATTGTAGTTCAAATGCAGATTTAAACACAATAAATGAACCAGAACATAATAAAATGGGACGTGTCAATGTTTCATTAAATAAATCGATAATTCTTGGAGATGGTTTTGGAAATGGCTCCAAACTAATTACTGCTAAAGAAAATAAAATAATATTACCGCCATTGAACAATGAAAAGGTAAATGATGAAGAAAATATTAAAGATAGCTGTCTGACTTTTGAAAAGAACCACTTAAAGGGAATGGAGAATGACGAAATTTCTCCTACATCAGTTAGAAATCTAGGAAACGATGAGATTTTGATTGCAGAACTGGAAGCAGCATTCATTAGTGAACTAAAATAATATATGTTTTTCTAAAAAGATTTCGTTGGTTTTTATTAGATAATAAAAAAAAATAAAAAGAAAAGATAATAAACATAAACAGAAATAAAGGCTTATAATTATGTTTTGATATGGATAATGAATATTGCGAAGTGGCGAGCTGGGTTAGTCACGTTGGATTGTCGGCCTAAACTCTCTATTCGTGATGGGTTTTTTGGAAACCATTATAAACAAATAAATAAATAAGAACAGATAATCATAAAGTTTCGTGTTTAAAATAAATTAAAAATCTCTTCCCTTTAGTGATGTGACAAAAACATCGATATTCCTAAACATTTTAAAAACATGCATCGATGTTTCTCCACCTCTACTACCTAGTACTCAGTAGCGCTAAGCCCTTAAGCTACGTACTCAGACACACGAAAAGTGTTCCTAAGCATTAAATCAAAACGAAAGGTCAATTGTAAAATAATGATTTTCAGAGACGCGACCACTGGTCATGAACGAGCAGGGGATGAAGATAGCCTGTCCATAATTTTTTTAATTGTGATTTTGGCCCGTTTCTTTTGCTCCACCAGTGGCAGTAGCAGCAGCTGCAGGGCCAGGAGCAGCTCGTCCTCGTCGGAGGCATCGAGAGCTGGTCCCGCGGCTTTGGAAATTATAATTTAAGTAAATTGTTCGTTTGATTAGCTTATTTCCCTGTGAAGTCACATATTTTAAGACTAAATGTTAAAATTTTTTTTTCATTATTTAATCATTAATCAAGATCCTCCTTAATTTGATCATTTTTAATTATATTGTAAATAAAATAATTTTTCCCCGCTAGAATATTCCGCCTTGGTTCCTATTTTTTGTCTCAATTTCGCAAGGGTCGCGGGGTATTATCAAATATTTTCTTTCTCTCGCGCCAATCTTGCGAAGACTCATCCGATTTCAAATATCTAGCGCGATGTTCATTCTAGTATTTCTCTTAGCTCATTTGCGTACTGACCTAGCTAAGAGGGGTCAAAAAAGAAAAAAAAAAAAAACATTTATCTCTCCCTCGCACTCATGTGCTTGAGTGTGCTTTATTTTCTATTTGAGGTTAAAGCTACTTTAACCGCAAATAGAAAATAAAGTTTTTCCATTTTATTCTTTAGCCCTGTTTCACTGCAATATATTTTTCAAAATTAAATGCTCCACCTACATTTTTGGGCGACGGCGTCCTTCAAAGCGAGGCCGAAAGCGGTAGTTTCAGGCTTTCTTTGCGACGCTTGGGCGACGTAGTCACCATGTCCTCTTCAAATGTAGGCCCCGTTTCCCCGGGTATAAGGTATACGAATCTAGTGGTTACAAAAATGAGAAAAAAGTTGATTTTTCGTGGTTTAGTTCGATAGTATCGATTATTTCAGTCGTTTTCTGTGCTTTATGTGTGATTTTGCCCAACTACCACCACCAGCCAGCTGTTTTTTTGAAACAAAACCCCTACGGCGGGACTTTCCAGCGGGGAAAAATTAATTATTTACAATACAATTAAAGAAGATCCAATTAAATGCAATATTGACCAAAAAATTAAAAATATACAAAAAATTAAAACGAAATGAAAAAATGTTATTTCACAAGGAAATAAGCAAATTAAACGAACAAATTACTTAAATTATCCTCCTGGCCCTGCAGCTGCTGCTACTGCCACTGCTGGGGCAATATAAACAAGTAAGAAAGCTACAGTCGACTGTGCTCGACTGTGAGATACCCGGTACCTAAACGTTTGCGCTTCACACTAAAAGGCAAATTAAAATTGTACATACATACATTGTACATACATACATTGGCGCCATTATATCGCACGGCCAAGGCTCGAATGCGCCACCTGTCGGCTTCAGCTTGCAACAGCAGCGCCTTAGGGGGGGGTTTTAAAATTCGAACCTTATTGCTAATATCTCCCATGTTTATCATCCGATTTTACTAAAATTTTCAGGAAGCGTCCGCTTTATTTTATTTATTTTTTGTATTTATTAACTTTTACCCGAAAAAAAACGAGTATAGCTTATTTAACGTTTTTTATGATTTTTGAGGGCGGAAGTGGGCGTGGCCAAACTTGATCTGCGTGCAACAGATTTCAATGTTGTCACCAAATTTGGAAACTCTAGCTCTTATAGTCTCTGAGATCTGTTGTTTCACACGGACGGACAGACGGACAGACGGACATGGCTAAATCAACTCGGCTGGTGATACTGATCAAGAATATATATACTTTATGGGGTCGGAGATGCCTCCTTCTGCCTGTTACATACATTCTCGGTTGGCACTAACTTATAATACCCTTGTACCCTATGGGTACCGGGTATAAAAAGCCAAAATCACAATTTTAAAAATGATGGACAAGCTATATCCGTTCCCTGCTTGTCCATGACCAGTGGTCACCTATTGGGATCCTCTTCTTAGATGGTTGCCAACCCAAAATGCTGCTGCTTCAGAGCATACGAGGAGTACAAGAGAGAGAATGAGAGCTGTTCGTCCTCGGGAAGTGGCAACGGGAATGGTAATGGCCCGGGACGACTGGGCAAGCAGCAGCCGCCCTAGATACGCATAATCACGGGTTCCGTGGAGAACACATGGATAGAGATCATGGCGCGGTGACTTAAGCGCCATTTTCGTGGCAGCAGTCGTCGTGGATGCAGATGTGCCCAACGATGACAATGGGCAGGGCGACACTTCGCAGGTGTTCTAAGACTACATTGCGGAGAGACCCACTAGCGGCCATCTGAACAAGGAGGTGGAGCAGCAGACGGAAGAGACCAGACACACAAAGATGCCTTCGGGTCAACACTCCGCAGCTGGATCTGAAGCATAATTTAAGTAATTTCTTCGTTTGGCCGCGTTTAATTTGAATTGAATATTTTCGTTTGGCCGTTTCGTATGGATTTTCGGTGAACACCATAAAATAGTCACACTAGAATTATGAATCCCTTTTAGCTAGCTAAGGGTTTAACGCAGTGTTTAAAAAACTGAAGTAAGTTTCATTTCATGTGATTTTGATTTTGCTTCTGCTTCCGAAATAAACAGAAGTCGCAGTCGAAGCAAAGGCAAAAATGAAAAAGCGACCAAAATCAAACAGCAGCAACAGTCGCCGGTTTTCGTTTTTTTGCATTCTGGTTTGCTGTTGCTTTCGATCGTGAGCGTAAGTCGAAGCAGCAGCAACTGTCGACTTACAGAAGTCGTCGGCACTCGCAGTCGCGAAAAACGATTCGCTCGACTGTTGCTTGCTTCTGATTTTGGTAACTGTTGCTTTCGATCGTAAGCATAAGTCGCTGGCAGCAGCAAGTGCGACTTTTGGAAGTCAACAGCAGTCGCAGTCGCAAAAAACTAGACATTTCCTTCGTCTTGTATGCGATATTTTTGGTTCCACCAGTAAAAAGCTGTCATTCACAACGTAAAAATTAACAATCCAAGTCGAAATGCCGGGAAAGGAAACCGATAATTTCGGTTATTTATTTATTATTAACAATTCTTATAATATTGCCCCCTCCCCAGGCCGATTGTGCTTGATGGTCGTGGCCGCCGGTAAAGGTGTTTTGGAGGCTGAATGGCCATCACCAACAAGAAGAATTCGTCGGATCCCCCGTACATTGAGATCATCGGCAACAACCCCGCCACCATCTTTGTGCACTTCTCCGGCTGGCTCGGCGAAAACATGCTGTTACAGAGGGATACCAACGTATCCAGGTTCCAGGGATGAAAGGTGAAGCGCAAAGAGGATAACGCCAATGGCAATGACCTGATCGATGCCCTCAAGGCTCTCCTGCTTACTGCCCGTCTCACCGACATGACCCCAATACAGAGCAGCGACAGCAGGCAGAACTATAGTAATATAACAACAATAACAGCAGCACCTTTCCTGCACAAGATGACCTATAGCAAAAAAGCAAAAGCAAAAATAGAATTGCTTTTATCGAAAGGAGTTTCATTGGATACGTAAGTCCAGTCGAGGCCGCCTAGTTGGGTATTATACAATTTTGTATAAGAAGAGAGGCTGATGGCGGCCGGTCGACGGTCGATTGGTGCAATGTGAACACGCATTCAATTTTTCACATCATTTTCATCGTTCCCCTGAAAATCACTGTAGTGTGAATTGGGCTTTAGGATTATTTGTATCGATATTTCCACCATCGATATAAGCCAGTAACAATCCATCATGTTTGGCGAGAAGGGATCAACTATTTTGACGATCCTTTTTTGCTGATCATGTTGGAATATTCTTTTGCATCATGATCAATAATCAGCTATCGTACGAAATCCATCAGTGATCAGTGATCATGTTGTTCTGGTGAATGCAATCAATTATATGTGTACAAGAATATATTGACAATCTACTCTATGATAATATTACAGTTTGTAGGAACGGAACAAATAATATGGGTAGAGTGGTGGTGTTCCATCATTTTGACACTATGAGTCGCACTTTCCTTGGTTCGTTCCGCATAGTTTTGTTTACTTACATCTAATACATTTGCATTTCCTGTCAATAATATCTGCCACAACTTGAGTTGGTAAGGACCGATTTTTCAGTAACAGGTTAACTTTTGTCAATAACGTAAATTGATTTTCGGAGTAATCTAGTCAGGAGTTGTCAGTCAGATAAATAAAAATCTGATAATGGGGGCTTATATTACTCCTAAACAAAATTCACCTCAATGGCAAAAGTTAAAAGTAACATTGAAAAATCGGCCCTTAGGGCCGATGACTTTTATTATTATGGTGAATTATTTTCAAAATTAAGTAGGGCACACAAATCATGTTTTTATTTATCTGATTGGCAAATCCTGACTAAAGAAATAGCTCTAGTTTAAAATTTGTCAGTCAGATAAGCACAAACATGATTTTTGGCCCTTAGGGACGATTTTTTAATGTTAACAGGTAAACTTTGTCATTGAGATATATTGTTATTCGGCGTAATTTAGTCGCCCAAAATCATGTTTGTACTTATTTGACTGACAGATTTTAAGCAGACTGAGAAGAAATTACATATTTTCATTTCCAGGACAAGAAAAATTGATAAAAACGCAAAAATTCATGAAATCTTGACTTTGTCGAGTGGGGTGATTTCCTCGGCCAATTACCTACTACAGCTCTCACCGAAATAGTGAAGGCGGATGATTTTAATCAGATCGGCGCAGATAAGCTAAGAGCGGAGCTATTACAAGGCCACGACAGAATTTTAAAACTTTCTTCTCTGGAACCGCTGTCTATTTCATAGCTGTAAATATTTGCTTTCAAGTAAAAAGCACCTTCTTATTGCTGGAAATTTAAAAAAAAAAAAACAAGCAAAAATTACCTAAATACTACACAAAATTCTACATATATCAAAAATATACTTAGTCAAACACAACAACTCGCTGTTGCGGCCCTTTCCTGTCTATTTCTAGCACATGCACAGCTTATGGGGGAAAAAGTCGATGTTGCGACTTTTTCGAGGTGTTGCTGATGCGGACCCAGTCTAAACAGAGTATAAGTCTCGCAAAATCCACTTCATCAATTGTTGTTTGTTTTTTGATATTTAACTCAGCTGTTATCGGATGGCAGATAGTGGATGGTGGATGTGCTCTGTTTCACATTTGTCAAATATCCCAACTGTTTCGCCCGGATGGACTGTGTATTATATATTATATAACTCTTGTACCCTACAGATACCGGGTATTAGAATAACTTCACAATGTCTCTTATTGGAGGCAAAAACATATTTGTCCCTCAAAAATATAAAAAAAAAAAATTTAATATACCAGGAAAAAATTCTTTAAAAAAAAATGATTATCACACTTTTTTAAATATGAATAACTATATTTATCGTTTACATCTCTGTTGGAACTAAAATATGTCACTTATTAAGTAATAAAAAAAATTACTTAAGAAGTGAAATTAAATATAAATATATATGAATTGGTCCATGTTAATATATTTTAAATTAAATAAAAACATAGACTATCGTCTTCCTTTTTCCTTTTCCATCCAATATATTTCGAATACCTTCGGGATTCGTCTTCAGGAGTTTTATATCAGCATAAACCATCCTGAGTTTGG
>VNJZ01011662.1:0-12474 GCA_008042795.1 Drosophila asahinai
GTCTGTCGGTTTCTACGCGAACTAGTCTCTCAGTTTTTGAGCTATCGAGCTGAAATTTTTAGCATACTCTTATTTCTTTATCACGCAGTATATATGTCGGAACGACCGAAATCGGACTACTATATCCTATAGCTGGCATAGGAATGATGGCGAAATTAATGTAAAAAAAATTTTAACTTCTGTTTTTAAACTTATTTCTATAAATTTTGAGATATAGCAGTTTCTTATGGTTCTAGAATTACGGTTTTAATTTCATTAAGATCGGACCACTATATCATATAGCTGCCATAGAAGCGATCGGTCGATTTATATGAAAATGTAAAATTCTACATGTAAAATGTAAAATTTTTCAAAATTCGATAGTTTTTGCAATTGCAGACTGCAAAGGTATACAAACTTCGGTTTACAGAAGTTATTTTTTTTCTCGTTTATTATTTATTTTACTTGTTAACTTGATTTGATGAGTAATAGTTAACTTGACCGACAACTTTAAGAACTACGAAAATCCGGCCGATTTTGGCCAGATTTAAATAATCATTTATAAGAAGCATTCATGAAGTTTTATTTGGGCGTTATTTGAAGTTTTATTTGGCTTTATTTATTATATTTGCGTTGCAAATATAATGACAAAATAATAATACCGTCTACAATGGTATATATAATAATAATAAAAACAAAAAAACCAAAACAAAAGTTTCAAACCCGGCCAGTGTCCGAACCCGCGATTCAATGCTACGCATCTTGCCTTTGCAGCGTTTTAGTACCTGCCTTAAAATTCGTATTATACTCAAATTTCAGAAAACGTTTTTTATAATTCTCGAGGGCGGAAGTGGGAAGTAATGTACTATATCTCCCATGTTTATCATGGATGTAATCAAGATATTATTCCATATTTGTTATCTGGAACAATCTCGAACGATCTGCTCCCTTTTTTGCACACTTATTCAAAAAATAAAGTCGCTCTTTTGTGCGAAAATATTGAAGCTATTTAGTGGGACAATATCCGCCCATTACATAATATAGGGTGTAGCCTAAAGGTCTGAGTGGCGGTCTTGAATTGTTTTTGCAAGATCAGTATGAGCTAAAATCCAGATCAATCCAAAGAATTGTAAATTTAGTCTTTCTCTTTTGTTTAATTATTTAAATATAACATTTCAGTTCTGGCAAAATATCGTAGTGCAACAAAAATTTTAACAATGGGAAATTTTTGTATTTTTCGTAATTTCCTGTGTGCACTGTGTTCAACCGCTGACAACAAATTTGGTGGCTGAAGCTTTTAGAGAATTCTGGAATCCAAAAATAGAGATGCCACTGATCTGTAAGACAAGACATTTCTATGTAGCAAATAAATGATGGTTCTATAGAAATTTGTATGCACGTCATGGTTAGCACTGAATCAGTAGTGCATTGATTTACAAATCAGTCCGAATCTGTGTTATCCGTTCTCCTTAAATAATATTTGCTGTTCAGACCTGTACAAATATACACAAACGTCGCCGAAATTGGAGTCCATATAAAAATGGCCGATGGTGATAGCTTTTGCAATATAACATATTTACCCCTTTTAACAATTTGGTCGAAGGAATTCGATGAACCCTGTCACGAAGAATTTATATATTTATTTCATTATTTCGCCCAATTTTAGAATATGGGTCTAGCGCTTGGAGTCCTCAGTGGGGCGTCAAACGCATTGAGTCATGGTGATTAATATATGTATACTTTATGTAGGAAGCAGTTCTAAGCAATTCTAAGCCCGTGATGCTCAAGCCTATGCCCATGCATCACATTTGTTTTTGTAAAATCCCACAGCACAGGGATTGTGTGAGCCCATTCCATAGGTAAGGTTTTCGAACCCACGGCGCTGTGCACAAACAATTTTGCACTTTCCTCTTTCTGTCGCCGTCCGATGCTGATAGGACCCAGCAAGCCAACAACAATTTCTATGATCTATATGTTTTCTTTTATTTGTGTTGGTATATGCACTGCCATAAGATTAGACCGAGCTAGCCAACAACAAGTAAGAAAGCTACATTCGACTGTGCTCGACTGTGAGATACCCGGTACCAAAACGTTTGCGCTTCACACTAAAAGGCAAATAAAAATTTACATACATTATAATAGTCTACTTCGATACTTCTTAAAATAAATCTCCTCTCGAATTAGCTCCCGACCTTAACAATTTAATGTCATACTTAATGTACCCATAGCGTACAAGGGTATTATAAGTTCGGGCCAACCGAGAATGTATGTAACAGGCAAAATGAAAAATCTCCGACCCTATAAAGTATATATATTTTTGATCAGCGATCTAGCCATGTCCGTCTGTCCGTCCGTGTGAAACAACAGATCTCAGAGTCTAAAAGACCTAAAGGCACCAAATTTGGGGACAGCATTCTAGTCCGTTGCACGTAGATAAAGTTTGTATTAAAATTTGGCCACTTCCGCCACCGATAATCATAAAAATCATTATACGTGGGCTGCACTTTCTATTTCTGGCCTATTGATTTTCTAGTGTGGTCAGGCGTAATTTAATGTTTTAATTGGAAAGTCTGATATTTTCAAGAACAGTTTAAAAGACTAGGAATATTTTTGTGCGATTATTTTTCACAGTTTTAAACGTGGATTGGCAAGGCAAGAAGGCTCCGATGAACCTAGATCGATACATTACGACCAATCATCATTCTTAAGTACTGTAAAAAACTGGTACAATGAATTTTCACGTGGTCGAAGTTCGCTCACTGACGCATCTCGCGAAGGTCGTCCAAACCCAGTTTTTGTGCCAGCAAATTTCGATGCAGTACACGAAATGACTGAGCAAGATCGACATGTTACATACCATGAGATTCAGGCATCCTTGGGCATAAGATCCACCAGCGTACTTTTAATAATTCATGAATACTAGTCGTGAAAAAGGTTTTTTTTGCGTTAGATACCGCATTATCTGACAAGTGAAAGAAAAAAAGGCCCGTGTCGATTGGTACGATAACAAGATTCAGTGCTGGGACTTCCAAAGATGTCTACAGAATCGTTACAGGGGACGAATCATGGATTTATGCATATAAGCCCGAAACTAAACATCAGTCGACCGTATGGGTCTTGCACTGTGTGCAGCACGGGTTGTGTATGGCACGTGTTGCTCAGCCTCGAATTTACCGCACCAGAAGACAGCGTACTCTGCCGAAGCCGAACCTCTGCAGGTAGCCCCGAATGCAGTCAGGCTACTGCCAAATTCTCTCCACCTTAGTGTTGCTAGGTATTAGCGGCGGGTATGACATCCTAGGGAACAGGTCGACGAAGCACTTCTGCTTGTTGGCCATAATAGCTGGCTTGAGAGCTATGCGGCAGAGAGAGAAAGCGCTAGTATCGTCGCCTTGCCTTGGAGCACTCCCTCCTGCGTCCACCAGTAAACTAAATAACGAGAGGCCTCCCAATAGATATTCCTGTTTAATATTAAAGTAAAAAGGACAAATCTTCTTTTAAGCCTAATGCCAGCTCTAGGCTATATAAGGTTTGGGAGTTATTAAGCCTTGAAAAGTGCCGATTCAAGCAACGCATGATACTTTGATACAAAATTGGTACGTGATGGAAACTTTTCAGTTTTGGACTGGCACATTACTAGTACCAGTCGATCAGGATCAATTGCTTTTATTCGCCGACTTTTTTAGTCGACCGGTGATAGCGACGGGAACCTCTCTTTGGCGTTTGCCACGAGCTGGTCCACTCTGTCGCTGAACTCGCTGAGCGATTGGCTGGGAGCGAGGTTTAGACGCAGGAACAAAGCCAGCGGCTGAGAGAATATGGGACATCCGACTTGCTCTGCCACAGGTCCAAAGAGCCGCCTTCTTGGTGCTGTCACTGGCCCAGTTTGGGCAAGAGAGAACCTTGTATGGCTCGCTAAGGGCTGCAAAGTTGGCACCGCTTTCCCCAACGGACTGCGACAGCGGATCCTGTGCTGCTGCGCAATGGTTCAAATAAGGTTAAACCATCTTAATGCCGTTCTTGAAGGATTGGTTTTAATTGTCGACCGGGGCAGTTTCGCCCGCCGACCTGATGGATAACATTTTTTTTCTTCAGGTCCACACATCTGAAGTATATTGCTGTGTTGATGCACGACGCTATTTTGTGCCCTTCCGCCCCACATCTGAAGCAAGATTTGCTCCAAGATTTGTGACCAACTTCCAAGCACCTGAAGCACTTGGAACGTGGCTCTACCTCTTTTATGCGGCACCGTGTCTACACAACTTTTACCTTGCCCAGTTTCTTGAGCATGCCTAACAAGCTGCTCGGTACAGACACTGTGGCTACCTTACCTCCGTTCGGTAAGACACTGATTCCCTTGACCATTAATAAGCTGTTAGGAAACTGTGCTTGCTCGGCGAGCGCGTCCGTCAGCTCTTCTTTTTTTAATAGTTCGTCCAAGTCGTGGATGACGATTGTGAACTGGGGCGTGACTGCCGGAATGGAGACCCGATCGCCTATTACGCTGTCCATACTCTCCTTCAGCTTGCTTGTTGAGAGCTCAAAACTTCCGAGCTCCAACAACGGTCCGCCATCTCCGGTTCTCCTAACCTTGGTAACCTTGTCGCTTACTTCCTTCATCCTGGGATCCTGAGTGCGGGTGACCAAGCACAGGACCTTGCTGACGCCGCGGCTCGGCGACGACTAGCAGCCTTGATCTGTGATCGCTAGCGATGCCGTCTGCGCAGTCTGTTGTACTAACTTAACTGAATTTCTCCAAATGAAGTTCCTTCAGCGTCGCAAGACGGTCATCATCTTATTGTTGGCTCTTGTACGGAACCTCTGCGCTGACACTTTGGCGACTAGGTCATCCAGGGGCTGGGGCGCCCTGACCTTCTTGGAGGGTTGGGATGGACCATTGAGGCTAGGGGAGTCCCTGCCGCTTTTGGGAGTGGCAGTATCAACTCCTTTCTCGAGCCCACTGGCGCCCTGGGCAGCTTCCGGTGCGGGTAGCGCTATAGAGCTGCCCCCTAGAGGAGTCCCTTGAGTTTTAAGCCGGTTTGGAAGGCACTCATCTCATAATCATGCTCTGTGGCGCCGGACAAGTGGTAAACTGGTGACACCGTGTTGAAAGGAATGGAAGCTAGGGCCTCCAGAATCCGTGCTGTGGGTTGCGTTTTATACCTTCCGCCAGGTGTAGACACAGACGCAGACCACCCCGCCGGCCACTGTGGCATAGACGACGCCCTCGAAGCCGCCCATTATGGGTCAGACGCTACTGGTTTATCAGGCGAGTGGTTGGGTGGCACAATGTGGGTTCATCTGTGGCCATAAGTTTTCCCCTGGCTTGGCCGTTGGGAGTAATACCGCTCCAAATCGGTCGCCAGAGCCCCGATGTTAACTGTGCAGCAAAAGCGGTGGGGATGGCAATTTTTCTGGTCCTTGACTTTTAACACCATATATTCACTCGTGCGAACCTAATCCGTGCGATTTGCCGAAGAAGCCAGGACCTCCTACCAAGGAAGTCGCTCCGCAGCTAGTGGATGCAGTGTTCCCAGATCAGGAGTTTTCCCCCAAGATTTAGAGGTTTTTTGACGTCCTTTAGGGGGAAAGTTTAGGGTTTTTTTCGGAACTGATTGATTAAAAAGAAAAATAATAAAAATGTATATAAAATAGATTTTTTTATAACCAATAACTAATAATTGCTACAAACAAATCTGATACAATATCCAATTTTAAATCTTACCTTTAAAATAAATTTCAAATGACTGACTTACGTGCAATTCGGCATTTTATTGGTACACCAATTTATAGAACAGACATCCAGATATGTCACAGTCAATCATGCGGCTGTGACACTACATTAACCAGCTACAGTCGAGTGTGACTGCCTGTAAGATACCCGGTACCCAAAGCATTGTTGGTGAACATAAAAAATAGAATATGGTAACAAATGAAGGCAAATGTTGCTAAGAACATATTAAGTAACACCCAAAAAATACAAATGTTGCTGGGAATATGTTGAGCAACACCCAAAAAAGACAAATGCTGCTAGGCACATGTTGAGCAACAATCATTTCTGCTGTCAACACAGAAGAAGAATCATAAACAAAAACTTTATTGTTAATAACTTCCATGTTTATCATCCGAATTTTACTCAAATTTACACAATTCGTTCAATCAAGTATTACGACTTTATCTGATATACCGATTTTAACTATTTTCGATGCGAAAGTGGGCGTGGTGGCTCTAGCTCTTATAGTCTCTGAGATTTGTTTACCAACACGGACGGACAGCCGGGCAGACGGACATGACTAAATCGACTCGGCTGTTGATGCTGATCCAAAATATATATACATTATGCGGTCTGAGATGCCTCCTTCTGCGTGCTACAAACATTCTCGGCTGGCACTAACTACAAGCCGGTCTCACAAAATATATTGTTCAGGCCAGGAAGCACCCTTTATTACTTGCTCTCCCGCTCTATCCGCTCTGCATACAATTCCAGCGTGCCTCTATCCGTCTCACGGTTTCCAGCCTCTCCTCACTATCTTCCTCAGCTGTTAACACCACTGTTAACGGCCCTTTTCGCCTCTAATGTTAAATAATAATGTTAATTAATAATAAAAAACCATACGCATGCCCAGCATGCCCAATTTCTGTGCACCTATTTCGACGTGGGATATATTTCTACAGTCGCAGTCGCTACAATCGGTCCTCCCGTTTTGCACTTCAATGTGCCGACCGAAGTCTAAGCCATACATCAGTTCGCCAATGCAATTACATATGCAGGCATAGCCTTTTACACATACATATATCCCAAATTCCGCACTTCGTTACCTACATACATGCTCGAGACCGCACTGAATCTCAGTGCATTTCGTTTTGCCAAATTTGGCCTCCTACTATTTTTTCGGTCACTGAGCATCCACCAATCCAATCCATTATTTTATTGAAACGCTTATAACACAATAAATAAAACAAGATACACGAACAGTCTTATTTTTCAAGCATTTTATTAAAATCTTAAACATTTACATACATATACAAAGCCCCAATTAACAGCAGCAGCTGACTGCTTTTGTTTACATTTTTTTATAAACACTGTTGATATACATATGGCATACATTGCAGGACGGCAATCCAGCAGCGGCAGTTGTAAACATAACAAATACCGAACCGAACACAATTAGTTGCCGGCGACAGTTATATGGCGCGCCGACTTGTCCATCATCTTGGTGGACATCTCCGGCAGAAGCTTCCCCAGCTCCTCCAAGCAGATTGCCTCGTGGGAGGCCTTGCTCCTTTTGGCAGGCGTTGTCCTCTGCGGCGGCAAGGACGACAGCATCAGGAAGGGTGGACAGGACGCTGCAACCGTGCGCTCAAAATGCTCTCGAAGCATGCAGACCACAGACAAGGAGCAGCAGACAATGACCATCTGGTGAAAAGAGGCTGGCCCCACCATCCACGCGCCCAACGCAGCAGGAAAACGAATAGCACCCGAAGGAACCCCCCAAAAGTGCCTCACAAACGCGACGCGACGCACGCTGACGCCAGGAAGACCGTGAGCCCCGCAATTCCGGTCTCTGGGTGAGAGGGGGTCAAGAAAAAGTGGAGAGCTACGAGTCGCGCAAGACCCGATGCGGTCATTGCACAGGCGAGCGGGAAAACAGACAGCGAGGTGCTAGCCATGGTTACTCGAAGGGAAGACAAACAGTTGTCGGACCTGGGAAGCTGTGTAGTCAAGGTACGCCGCACGGCAACCTTCTACTCGAGGTCGCCAAAGGCAGCGCTGAAAGCGCGGAGGCCATGAAGGAGAGCATCGTGAGGGTGCTTGGCGACTCAGCGTCAGTGCGAGCTATGTCGGAGGAGACGAAACTGCTCGTATTGGAGATACGATACATCGACTCCATCGCAACGGAGCAGGAAATCTACGCTGCTATCGCGATCCAGTATGGCATCGATGCGGAGCGCATCAGAGTCCGGCGTCTGCTCCGAGGCTACGTGGAATCGCAGTCGGCAGTGGTCAGCTTGCCCTTCTCCCTGGGGAATGCCTCCTTCATCGTGCCGAGGTGCGGATTGGATGGACCATCTGCAGGATCCGGAAAAGAACTGGCCCCCCAAGATGCTTCAAATGCTTTGAGTCCGGCCATATTGCAGCGAACTGCAAGAGTCTTGTGGATAGGAGCGACTGCTGCATAAAATGTGGTGAAAAGAGGCAGAAGGCAACCAAGTGCAGTAAGGAGCCTTCATGCTTCATCTGCTCTGAGGCAGGCAAGAAGGAGACCAGGCACCAGGCAGGAAGCAGATTCTGCTCAGCCACAACCAGCGTGCCCGGGAAACCTCTACCATCATGCATCTGACTCAGTTGAATCTAAACCACTGCAGGGCAGTGAAGCAGACGGTGCGAGAACTGGGCTCTAAGGTGGCGTTACTCAGCGAGACCTATAGAGTGGAAACCAGTAACGATTGGGTCATGATCGCACTGGCAAAGCGGCACTGTGGCTCTGCGGAGTGGACGCACCACTCATGCGGGATACGATGGCAGCAGAAGGGGTCGTCCGAGCGAACGTAGGCGGCACATGGCTCTACAGCTGCTACCTGGCCCCTAGTCACTGACGGACTTTAGCAGGATCTTGGATGAGCTGAGCAGCGACCTGAGAGGACGGAGCAACGTTGTGATCGGAGGGGACTTTATTGCCTGGGCCGAGGAATGGGGCTACACCAATGCCAGGGGACGTACCATCCTTGAAGCAGTTGAGTCGATGGACATCGTGCTGTACTAGGGCTCCCAGCACACCTTCAACAGAGCTAGAGCCGGTTCGATTATCGACCTATCGTTCGAGAGCAGTTCCCTAACCCGTAGCACACGCTGGCAAAGGTGTTCACGGCCAGAGACCATGAGGCTATTACTACGACTATTACCTACAGCAATGCAAGTCTGGCAACTGTAGGCACTGCCCCCAGAAGCATCATACTCTTCTTCATATGGAATCAAATCCCATTGCAACCCTTGCCCAGTCTGCTCCCGAAATACCCTCGCAAGGCTCCTCTCACGTCTCTGTATCCTTGTCTAAAACACCACCTGTTGCCTTGTCGCCAGTTAAAAACGAATACGTGTTGCTTGCTACCGCCATAGAATACGTCAAAAACCGCTCTTGCGTGATTCGGCCTCTCAAATCAATTTCGTCACCTCTCGTTTCGCCAATCAGCTTCAACTCAAGATCCATCGTTCAAACATCTGCATAACAGGAATCGGTGAATCTTAGCTTGTATCGAATAAATCGGTTTATATTTTCGCACAGTCCAGTAACGCAAAGTACAGCACTTCGCTCTCAGCGGCTGTTACCCAGATTTCGATCTTAACGCGTCCAAATGGAAAATACCGGAAAATCTCAAGCTCGCCGACCCGCTCTTCTACAAAAGTCAGCGCATCGACTTGCTTATTGGAGCGAGTATATTCTTCGAGCTGCTATGTATTGGACAAGTTCGATTAGGCAGCAATTTACCCACTCTGCAGAAAACCAGACTTGGCTGGATCGTCTCAGGGTGTCTCACAGTAGAACCTCCCTCGCACTCATCTTTAGTTTCTTTAGTTCAGGAGCCCAGCATTCAGTCAAAGTCAGAGTCGATTTCTGATATGCTAAAGAGATTTTGGGAAATCGACAGTTGCGCAGATGCTACAACAAACATTTCAAAAGAGGAAGCTCTATGCCAGCAGCTATTTAAATAGCAATATACTAGACTTGAATCTGGACAATATTCGGTACTGCTTCCTGCCAAAACTAGTTTCGACGCTCTAGGAAATTCATACGATCGTGCGCTTCATCGGTTTAAAGCACTTGAGGCTAAATTAGCTAGGAATTACGATTTGAAGTCGCAGTACAAAGCCTTAATGAAAGAATACCTTACCCTTGGCCACATGTCTTTGGCAGCTAAAAATGCTGCAGCTCATCAATATTATCTGCCACACACACACCACTGCGTCGACGGTTCAGCGAAGTCCACATCGGGATATTCTCTAAATGATTTGTTGTACGCTCCCTCCATTCAGCCAAAAATCTTCACTACCCTGCTTCGATTTCGATTTTTTAAGATCGCTGAGATATCTGCAAAATGTATCGTTGCGTTCGGATTACTCATCCCCACCATTTTCTTCAATGTATTTTATGGCGCGATAGGCCAGAAGACGAGGTTCAAGTGTACTCGCTTGACACCGTAACCTACGGCACTAAGCCTGCTGCTTTTTTGGCAAGTCGTGCAATGCAGCAGCTATCCTACGATGAAGAAGCAGAGTTTCCATTAGCAGCCAAGATCATACGCAAAAAATTCTACGTAGCTGATCTCCTGAAATTGGAGGAGACACCATTGAGGAGGTCGTTGAAATTTGTCACCAAATTAAGGAGTTCTTGGAAAGAGGACATTTTCAAATTCGTAAATGGTGTTCCAACGAACCCACGGCGCTAGGAGTGGATGAGTCAGATCGGGAGAAGTCTTTAAAGTTCCATGACGGAACTGATGTTACAAAGGCGTTGGGTTTGTCTTGGGACACAGTATCGGACAACTTTCTCTTTAGTTTCTCAAACGAATGGACAGATAAGCCTGTAACTAAGCGCAGCATTCTGTCTGCTATCGCTAGGGTTTACGATCCCCTTGGATTAATAGCCCCGATCATAACCAAGCTTAAGATTTTCATGCAAGTCTTATGGAAGCACAAGCTTGACTGGGATGAGTCCCTGTCGCAATCTTTACACTCCGCTTGGTTGGAGCACATGTCACAAATCGCCACAGTTGCTTGCTTGAAGTTTCCACCCTTTGTTCTACAGCATAACTCATCTTGCGAAATACATGTGCTTGTATTTATGTTCGCTCAGAGAATCAAGGGATATGGTCGTCATATCTTCTTTGCTCGAAGTCAAGAGTTGCCCCCTTGAAGACTCTCACTATTCCGAAGCTAGAGTTATCTGCAGCACTTCTATTACCCGAGCTCGTCTCTCAAGTAGTGCAGGTTGTGCCTTTATCCTGCAGCTTTTATTGTTGGTCAGATTCTACGATAGTTTTGGCTTGGATCCGTCAACCTCCGTCAGACTTTAACATTTTCGTCTCGAACAGGATCTCACAGATACAGGAGCGAACTAAGGGAATGACCTGGAGGCACGTACCGTCACGACAGAATCCGTCAGATATCTTATCCCGTGGATGTACACCTCTTGAGCTTGTGGAATCGAATCTTTGGAGGCAAGGACCGGAGTTCCTAATCGCGGATGCTTCTATGTGGCCTGATAGCGCACTCCCTGTCGAGGAGCTTCCAGAGCGTCGGCGCAGCGCAATGGTGCTGTCACAGGAAATGGATATCTCACATAGTTGCAGGTTCAAAAATTCATTTGGGAGAATGCAAAGAGTCTTCGGGTACATACACCGGTTCCTTTAAACTCGCAGCAAGGATCGAGTACGGCAGAAAGGAGCGGAAATTAAAGGCGGTACGCATCTACTAGTTAGAGGGATTCAGCGCGTGCACTTCGCCGAGGAGCACAAGGCCCTAACCTCGAAGATGAATCTGTCGCCGAGGAGTAAACTTCTCTCCTTAAACCCATTTGTAGATCTATTGCGCGTCGGCGGACACCTTCATAATTCGCAGCTGGATTTCGATGCCAAGCACCCTATGATCCTTCCCAAGTTTCATCATGTAACCTCACCATTATAGATCATTTTCATCGCAAGTTCCTTCATGCAGGAGCACAGGCCTTGTTGGCCGCCAGTGATTCTGGGCCATTGGAGGGCGAAAAACGGTTTCTTCTGTCATCAACAAGTGCATTCAATGGTTTAGATGGAAGCCCAAGCTAATCGTGCACATCATGGAACCGCTTCCGGAAGACCGCGTCCCTTCTATTGAAGTCAGAGGTCTGAAACAGGCCTCCTACGAAATGTTACATAGCCATATTCATTTGCTTCGTCACCAATGTACGCACTTGGAAGTAGTCGGAGACCTTTCAACGCAATCCTTTTCCGCAGCCCTAAAGCGATTTATAAGCCTGAGGGGAAAGCCTCAAACGATTTGGTCGGACAATGCAACCAACTTCGTGGGAGCCAAAAACGAGCTGGTTGAGCTTCGACAGCTGTTCTTAAGCGGTCCTCAAACCAACGAACTATGGGGTGCCCTTACTACGATGGGAATCCGGTGGAATTTCATCCCACCTCGTTCCCCGCACTTTGGTGGCTTGTGGGAGGCCACGGTCAAATCCGCAAAGTATCATTTTGTCCGCGTCGTTGGAAAGTCGATTCTCACATTTTATGAACTGCGCACTTTAGTGTGTGAAATATCCGCAATGTTAAACTCACGGCCACTCTGTCCCATTTCAGAAGACCCAGATGACATTAACGTTCTTACGCCTGCACAATTACTCATTGGGTCCACATTTACCTTAATGGATGAGCCTGACGTCACCCATCTGAACATCGATCGGTTGAGCCGGTGGCAGCGTGTGTGCCAAATGCAGCAAATGTTCTGGCGCAAAT